>PVJA010026194.1:0-23960 GCA_004027025.1 Myocastor coypus | reverse complement strand
TTAGACCACAGAGCCATCCCGCCAGGCCCTAAGCAGGCACTTTAGACCACTGAATCATTTGCCAGCCCAGCTGGGCTATGGTTCATAGCGAGTTCAAAGCAAACCTGAACTAAAGAGCAAGACCCTGTCTCAAAAAACAATCAATGAAAAAAAAAAAGTCCATCAGTCAATCAATTGTAGAAACACATAATTTGTTTTTTTAAAACATCTTTGTTTGGGCCCGGCGGGATGGCTCAGTGGTCTAGAGCGCCTCCTTGGGAGGGCTTGAGGGGCTGCAGGGACCGCGGTTCGATCTTCGGCACCACATGCTGTGCCAGCCTTGTCCTCGGGGCGGGCTGAGCCGGCCATAAAAATGAGTGAATAAACAAATAAAGGTTCTGAAACAAGAAAAAAATAAATAAATAAAATAAAAAATTAAAAAAAAATCTTTGTTTATTTGGCACAGGGTCTCACTACACAGCCTGGAGTCATAGTGATCCTCCTGTCGCAGCTTCCCCAGTGCTGGGATCACATGAGTACACCACCAAGCTCCATTTTGTTATCTAGCACAGCATGCAATACTGGGGATTGAACCTGTGTCTTTGCTCTTACTAGGCCAGTGCTTACACCACCGAAACATCTCCCCAGTCCAGAAACATGCAATATTTTTTTTTTTAATTTTATTTATTATTTTTATTCTTGTTTGAGAGCCTTTGTTTATTCACTCATTTTTATGGCTGGCTCAACCCACCCCGAGGGCAGGGCTGGCGCAGCATGTGGTGCCGGGGATCGAACCGCGGTCCCTGAAGCCGCCCAAGCTTCCCCAAGCAGGCGCTTTAGACCACTGAGCCATCCCGCCAGGCCCCGAGAAACATGCAATATTGATGCCAAAACATAAATAGCTTTGATCTGGATTCCCACTTGGCAACTCAACTTACAATTCATCCAGTTTATAAATGACTAATTATTCATATTTTAACATTAGCAAACCATATTCTGCGTCAGTTAGGGATTATAACAACTGCATACTGTGGCTGTAGGCTTGGATTGCAATGGGGAAAAGACCACACCAAGACTCTAGGCAAGAATTTTCAGAGAATTATGTATCTTTTACATTTCACTTTGTGTGAATATAATTCATAAAACCAACCAATGAAAAGCCTGATGGAAATAGAATAAACATGAAACAAGGGAAACCAGCCACTGATTCTGTTTTGTGTTCAGGAGGCTGAGGCAGAAGGATCGCTGGGAGGTTTTAAAGAAATGCTTTATAGGGGCCTGGAGGGATGGCTCAGTGGTCTAAAGCACCTGCAGGCGACTGCAGGGACCGCAGTTCGATCCCCGATCCCCGATCCCTGGCACCACATGCTGCACCAGCCCTGCCCTCAGGGCAGGCTGAGCCGGCCATAAAAATGAGTGAATAAACAAACAAAAGTTTCTGAAACAAGAAAAAAAAAATAAATAAAACAATAAAAAGAAATGCTTTATGGGAACAAGATCTACAGCTACAGACAGGCTCTGGCTATTTTTTCCGAGTAAGTGTACACACACTTCCACAGTAGTAAGGATCCTGCTGCCCTAGAGACAGAATAGCAGGGGCAGTGCCTGTTAAGTGAGTGTCCCAGGCCATTGTTTTCCGTTTCAGGGCTCCTTGCACCACTGCCAGCTTTAAACCCAGGCTTTCCTTAGGGCCAAAGTCTATCTGACACAAAACACCACGTCTGAGCTACTGCAGTGTGCTCTGCAAGGACTATTCCTCCAGAAGAAAAGCTGAACCTAGGGGAAGGAGGAGGAGCCTGCTAGGCATCTTTACATCCATCAGCTAGAGAACACTGTAGCGCCAGGCATGGTGGCACATGCTATAATCCCAGCACTCAGGAGGCTGAGACAGTAGAATCACTGTGAGTTCTAGGCTAGCCTGGGCTACATAGTGACTTTAGTCTGGGGTGTACCACACAGAGACCCTGTCTCAAAAGGGGAGGGAACTGTATTTTCTCATATCAGCTACTCAAAAGAACATATGGGGAGAAAAATCGTACTTTTATGTTTAAAATACTTTCTACTAGCCTTAATAATGCAAACTATTAAAAGCAAGTAAATGTGCGTTTAAATTAAATACAAAAGTGCATTTGCCACAACAAAAATACCTTTCACCTAACACAGTAAAGCTAAGTGAAACACTGAATATCATATTTTATGTTGATTAATATGCAAAAACCTTAGTGAGTAATACTTAGATCCAAAGTAAATGATTTTTAAAACCCATGAGACTAGCAAAAAATTAGATCATTAAGTATGCCACTGTTTGGTCTATTAAATTGCCTTCTGAGAAAAAGTAAGTGAAATAATTAAGCTGATAGGTGCTCTGAGAATTAGTTTTCCAGATTAAAAATAAAAAATAAATCAGACTAGTTAAATAGCTCAATGGATTAGAGTGCTTACAAGCAGGCACAGGGGCCAGGGGTTCAATACCCAGGCCAGTGGCCTGCCATACCGGGCTCACCTCCTGGGGCACGTTGAACAGGCAACTGAGACTGGATGTGGTGGTGTGCACCTGTATTCCCAGTTCTTGGGAGGTTGTAAATAGGCAGATCACTACAAATCCAATCTAGTAGTGAGACCCTGAACACCCTGTAGACCCTTCCCTAAAAAAAAATTCATAAAAGAAATGAAAACCAGATCATTCTAAGCCAGGCAGTGGCCCATGCCAGTGATCTCAGCACTTGGAAGACTGAGGCAGGAGGATTACTACGAGTTCAACACTAACCTGGGCTACAGAGAAGACCCTGTCTCCAAAACTCGAAAACAAACAAAAAATCAAAACCCAAACAAATAAAAGATCATTCTATTCATTAATAGATAATTATTATTCACACTAGTGCTCTCACCAGGGCTCTTCAGGCCAGGCCAGCACTCCTCAGAGCTCCACCACCAGCAGAGGCCTAAGTGACACCAACAGTATAATTTTTTTTTTTTTTTTTTGGTGGGACCAGGGTTCAAACTCATGACCTTGCACTTGCCAGGCAGGCACTTGTGCCACAGAGCTATCTCCCTGGCCCCTAATTTTCAACTATGTATGCAGCAGTCACCCATCTGGGACATACACATTGGGCTTCCATACTTACTGGTAGGTACTCTGTCCACAAGTGCACCCAAACTATACGCACATTGGGGCTGGGGAGATAGCTCCGAGGCACAAGTGCCTGTTGGGCAAGTGCAAGGTCGTGAGTTCGAACCCTGGTCCCACAAAAAAAAAAAACAAACAAACTACACGCACAGGCAGCTCACCAATTTGTGATTCTAAAATACAGTCACTTCAGTAGGCAAAAAGGGGAAGTTCTATGCTTTGATTCTTACTTTTGTCTTTTTTTTACTTTTGTCTTTTTATAGCCTACAAATGCACTGAAATAATTGCTAAGCCATAGGAGAGCTCCTTTAAGTGAGGCTGTAAAAGTTAGAGGGCTGTGTTTGGCCAAGTATTTATGGTGATGGTTACCAGTGTGCATGAAACAACGTGTGACCGAGGCGCAGTAGAGTTATTATGGCTCATTTAGAGGCTGCTATTGCAAAGGGCAATGGAACCTACAAAAACAACATACAGTGTGGCATTAAACATAGTGACTACAAGTCCAGCTCACTTGGACAGCCCAGGTAACTCCTGATGCCAACACCTCTTCAGTTCTCTACTTAGAAGAAGAGTGGCAAATGCACCTTGTCTCCTGTGGTGGCTGAGAACAATGAATGAAGTACCTCTGAAAATGCCATCTAGCCAAGTGCCCAGCACAGAAGAAGCCCTCCCCAACTGTTCTGTTTTGATTGTTGTTTGTCACATGGTCCTGGCTTTGAATGTGTGGCGATGTTCCTGCCTCAGCTTCCTGGACATGGGATGACAGGCATGCACTACCATGCCCAGCCCAGACACAGATCTTCATGGAGACTATCAACTTAGAGAACAACAGTGACCCAGTGATCAGGAACTGTTCCATCCTACCCTCTCACCTTCCTGTTGGGTGGACAGTGCTGCTCATGAGCAGCAGTTACCCTGACAGTCTCCGAGTTCCAGTTTAAATCAAGTCTTGTCACACCAGTGCTCCAGTCATGAATGTGGCAGCCTGGGCCATACAGAGAACCGATTCCTACGGGCATGCCCCACAGATCAACCAAGGGAGTAATATCCAGAGCAGGATGTGGACCCAAAGCAAATCCATCTGCTACTGTACAGGAAATATCTTCTGTTAAATTTGACCTTTTAAAATCAAAGACTTCTCTCCAAAAGTGGAGGGACAGTGAGGCAGCAATCCCCAAACAACTCCAGTCAGAGTACCTGCTCAGTAGCTAGGCTGGGCACAGCAGGCTGTCAGGGGTCAGGTAGCTCCTGCTGCCCACTGTCCGGCAGAGGTGGCTGCGGAGTACTGCTCAGGACACATCTAGGACCCCTTGTGGCTCAGCACTGCTGGCTTTGCACCAACTGGAGCTCAGTCAGACCACCAGGTCCTGCCTGCTTTCTGGTGGATTGCCACAGGCAGTGCCCCCCCCCTTGTGCCCCTTACAGCTTATCCACACTACCCAGCCTTTAGGGGCAACCTTAATTCTAGTGTCACACCATCAATCTTGACATGATGGGGCTGGGGAGATAGCTCCATGACACAAGTGCTTGCCTGGCAAGTGCAAGCTCATGAGTTCAAACCCTGGTCCCACAAAATCAATCAATCAATCAATCAATCTTGACATGATGTCCTCGAGCCCAAAAGCACAAACCCTAGATCCTGTCACCTCCAAAAAGATCCATCTATGACAGCAAGAGGCTTTGGGGGAGACATTTAGACACAAGCCATAATACTAGGTATATAAATTCAGAAAAAAACAACTAAAAGAAAACTTTCTTCAAGGTAACATTAACATATGTGGAGACAGTGCTGGGGGCCAGGAGTGGCAGCTGGTGGCTCACACTTAGAGTCCCAGCACTTTGGGAAGATACAGGAGGATCACAAGTTCAGGCCCAATGTGAGCAATTTATACCCTGTCTCAAAAAATACAAAAGGCTAGGGATGTAGCTCAGGGCAAAGGCCCTGAATTCAGCCCCCAACTGGGGGGAAAGCCAGTGCTTGCCTAGTAAAAAGAGCTCCATAAGTGTGGTCTTCCCCAAGAATAAGAACAGGATTTGGAAGTAGGCAGAGTAGGGGTTAAGATCAGCAGTACTAGGCAATAGAGGACACTGGGGCTCAGCTGGAGTGGGAGGTCACAGAGGAAAGGTGGGAGAAAAAAGGACAGGAAAAAAGAGAGGCCAAAAATAATGCCTTTGAACTAGGTACGCTTCGGTCACACACTTCCCTTGTTCAGAACTCCTTTAGTGAACACCAATGAATCAGGTAGAGTCTGCCTGGCCAGCACTCCCTGGCCCAAAGTGTCCACTTTTAGCACTTCTCTGAACCCAGTAAGCCTGTGCTCTAAGTAGCTTTCTCTTCAGAGAGCAAACTCACTAGCAGCCCCTGTGAAAGCCTCCAGGCAAACTATGTTCTGTAAATTGGTGTAGGCTGGTGCTGCAGTGACTGCAGAAGAAGAACGGAGAGGAGGTTTAAACCCCAGGGTGACCTCAGAAGAAGCAGTTTATGGTTTTGCAGAGCAATATGCCACTCAGAAAAGCAGTGATTAAGCGTGGCCCACACAGCAGTGACCTGAGTGATGCCCCAGACCCTCTGAGGGAAATGGTGTGTGTGCAGTCTCAAATGTGCCACCTCTTGCTTGCACATTTGTCTTCATACGGTAGAGAAGCCCTGTCCAGTCACCTCCAGCCACACCACAGCTCAGAGCTCAGGGTCAGGCTTTTTATATATATATAAAGTACTGGGGATTGAACTCAGGACCTTGCACTTGCCAGGCAAGCACTTATCTACCGAGCTATCTCCCCATCTCCCCAGCCTCTGGGTTGGGTCTTTCTGACACTGCACCTGGAGAAGACAGCCTCCAGCCCCCACAATGTGGCAGGTGCATGAGCTGCCTTCACACTAAGACCACCATCTCTGAGCAGAGAGCCCCCCCATCCTCCCACCTACCCATCCTCCCAGAGAATCAGCAGGGAATCTTGGAAAGGAAAGAAGTCCCACCAGGGAACCTGATTCAAACAAGAGCCCCAGGCAATGGAAAGACCAGGGCCCAGGGCTACAAAAGGTTATCCCTGCTACCTATCTCTTCCATCTGCATCTGGAAAGAAAGGACTTGGAGGGTTAGCCAGGTAGCTCAGCAGACTAAGTGCCTGCTTAGGCAAGCACAAGGACTGGGCCTCAAACCCCAGCACCACGCTGCCCCATCCCACCCCTCAGGCATGCTGAGCTGGCCACCAAGACCAGGCATGTGGCACACTCCTGTAATCCTACAGCTGAGGATGCTGAAACAGGAGGACCACTTCAAGTCCTAGCTACATAGTGAGACTCTATGCCAAATACATTAAAAAAAAAAAAAAAAAAAAAACACCTTGAGGGCTGGTGAGATAGCTCAACAGACTAAAGTACCTACTTATGCAAGCTTAGGCAAGCACAGGGACCACAGTTTGATCCCTAAGCACCACATGCTGCACCAACTCTAGCCCCAGGGCAGGTTGAGCCAGCCACAAAAAAAAAGGAAGAAGAAGAAGAGGAAGAGGAAGAGGAAGAGGAAGAGGAAGAGGAAGAGGAGGAGGAGGAGGAAGAGGAGGAAGGAAGGAAGAAGGAAGAAGACAACGATGACGACGACAACTTTGGGTTGAAAGAGATATTTCTCTTTCTTTCTTTCTTTTTTAAATTTCTTTTTATTTTTTTCTTGTTTCAGAACCTTTGTTTATTCACTCATTTTTATGGCTGGCTCAGCCCTCCCCGAGGGCAGGGCTGGTGCAGTATGTGGTGTCGGGGATCGAACCACGATCCCTGAAGCCGCCTAAGCTTTCCCAAGCAGGGGCTTTAGACCACTGAGCCATCCCGCTGGGCCCCTCTCTTTCTTTCTTTCTTTCTTTCTTTTTTTCTTTCTTTCTTTCTTTCTTTCTTTCATTTTCTGTTTTTGATTTTTTGGGACAGAGACTTGCTATGGAGATCAGGTTGGCCTTGAACTCACTATGTAGCTCAGCTTATTGCAAACCTTTGAAGATTCTCTTGCCTCAGCCTCCCAAGTGCTGGGAGACCAGGTCCAGCTGAGATTTAGACACAGTACTTGCCAGCAGGCTCTGCTCAGCACACCCTGCATCACCCATCTTTATGCCCAGGTGCATTCTATACCCCACCCTCATCTACAAAGTGCATTCCTGAGTTCTCAGCTGATCTTTGGTTTTCTTCAGACTTTCAGTTAAGGACCTACTCTTGGGATGGTCAACACAAATGCTAGTGCTGGGCTGTCAGCATCAGGGCCACATCCTTCCTATAGGCAGCCAAGACATGGAGGTGAGGTGGGGACAACCCCACCTCTGGGACACCTGCATGATAGGAGCCAGGGAAGCTGCAAATGCTCCTGGGCTCTGCTGCCACACACCTGCTTGGCCTGGGAATTCAGCACCTGTGACTCAGTGGTGGACACTGAGACCTGCAGTTGTTTCCAGGTGAGGGTGCCCACATCAGTGATGAAACCCGGAGCTGTCAGGGTGAGAAATGTTTTTCAGTTCACAATCTTCTCCCAGCACTGCATGAAGGCAGAAACAGAAACAACACTGTCATGGTGACAAGAAGTAAATAAGCAGCCACTGTACCCACCTTTAATAGACAGATGTTTCAAGAAATCTGACCACCACATGTAAGGGCACATTTATGAATCTGATAACCTAAGACTTTAAGCTACATTGCAAAATCATTGCCGCCCAGAGCCCAGTGCTCAGGTTTACAAGCCTGTTCTGCCTGTCTGCAGGCCCCCGATGCTTATAAATGACACCTTCCAGTGTCTTAAAGTATGAGAGGCAGCTAGCCCTGAATTCTCAGGCTGCTAATGGTTTCACATAAAATGAGCCCCTGCAATTTTATAACCACCCTGGTACAACCTCACAGGTGAGGAGCCACCAGGGAAAAGACAAAGACATGTCTCTTGCTCCTGGCCTCTGACTTTTCCAAGCACAAGGACCTGTTCCACACAGTATTTCCAGTGATTGCCCAAACTCCACAGGCTGTTAACTAATCCAAATAAGCTTCCTATATAACTTAGAGAATCCAGGAATAAGTCACCAAGTCATCCCTCTGGAGAGGTCGGTGATGCAAGTTCACTTCCTAAATGCACAGCTGTAAAGCTGACTACTAACCCCTTCTATCTTTACCTGAGTGGTTACATTTGATGGCTAGCACTGTTGTTGATCTTGCATGTGAAGGAATGACCACTGGAAAACACCAAATTTCACCTTCCAGTTGGATAAGCCAGACAATTTTTGCATACATACCTGTAACACGAGGTTACTGTTACCTGCAACACAAGAGAAAGGTCCCGGTTGCTCTGTAAACTCCTGTAAGTTTTAATGACACACAACTAGCCAAGCACAGCAGTGATGCGCTCTTTTCAAAAGAAAACAACTTTCAACAGCCTGCATCACAGCTGATTTCTAGGACAGAGATGAAATCACACAGTCAAGTGTGTGTGATTATTTTCCTCTCTTTGAAAGGGACTTACAGCAGGCTACAGAGAAATCTAAGATTATTTGGCAAGATCATTTCACCTGGAAAAAACAACTCCAACTTTCAAAAGATGTCAACTAATAAATGCTTATTTTTAATTTTTTTAGAACCAGGAATCAAACTCAGGACCTTGCACTTGCCAGGCAGGCACTTGTGTCCTGGAGCTATCTCCTCCTCATCCCATGCTTTTTTTTTAGGACCAAGATTCAAACTTACGACCTTGCACTTGCCAGGCAGGCACTTGTGCCATGGAGCTATCTCCCCAACCCCTCTGCTTATTTTTTAGTAAAAAAAAAATAAAATAAAAAATAAAAATAAAAATAAAATAAATTCACTTTAAAATGCCAATCATATTTTTTAGTTTAAATATACTTTTTAAAAATTTCAAATTTGGGGCCCGGCGGGATGGCTCAGTGGTCTAAAGCGCCTGCTTGGGAAAGCTTGGGCAGCTTTAGGGACCGCGGTTCGATCCCTGGCACCGCATGCTGCGCCAGCCCTGCCCTCGGGACGGGCTGAGCTGGCCATAAAAATGAGTGAATAAACAAACAAAGGTTCTGAAACAAGAAAAAATAAAATTAAAAATTAAAAAAAATTTCAAATTCAGGTAAAGCAAAATTCCACATAAATGGCTTACATAAAAAAAGCTTTCAACAACACCCCCTCCACTCTGTTCAGCTTAAAATTCTCATACAAAAAAGTCTTTCCGGACCAAAGACCTTCCAGGATCATTTGTCATAGGGTTAGAAGTGGTGAAAACTAAAGCAGCTGTCAAAAATTAGTTGCTTTGTAGCACAATAAGGATGTAACACCCACTAACTGACCTGCAGAGAAAATGACGCGTTAATTTATTCTGCATGGTTTTTGTTTTACTTTCTGTTAAAATAAGATTCATCATCATACACAACTGATTCTTTATGGATTTTACCTTGAGAAAAACAGAGACAAAAAAAAAGAACACAGAAAAGAAGAGGAATGGGGAAAACAATTCATGATTTGTGAATCAAAAACTTTTGAGATTATGCCATTAATTAAACTGATATTGAGAAACACTATGAATATGTGTTGCTCTAAAACTGTAAGAGTAAAGCTGGAGTACTACAACATTTCTGTTACACTCATATTTTTAGACACACAGTAGCTTTTTGCTCTATTCTGATGCAAAGCCCCCAGCCCCAACACAAGCACAGAGAACAGTGTCGACAGCAATGATGCACAGGAGCCAGAGCTAGATAAGATAGACCCTGACCCTCCTGCTAGGGTGGGACAACAGCAGCCAGCCTATTAGTCCCCAAATAGAGAAAGCCTTTGTAACTGGAGCCCTGGAATGTCATCTGTCTTGAATTACGTCCACCTGGGATGACGTCTGATGACCAATGCAGCACACTACTGGAACTTAAAAAACTCCCTTTTTTGGTAATTGATATTTAAACTGTTTGAAGTTTCTCATTAAGCCCTCCTAGCAAATTAACTGCAGATGTAGGAAGCGAAGTGCATAGTGTTCTGAGAAATGAAGCTACCTGAAGATTGCAAACAACAACTACTGAACTGCAGTGAGTACATTAGAAGTGAGGAGGGCCATCATTTTGTCTGTTCCAATTAACTTTCCCAATGTGTTCTGCTTTGCAGAGCTAGTGATCAAACCAGGGCTTTGCATATGCTAAACAAGCACTTTACCACTAAGCTATACACACCCCAGTACATTCTGAATGTAATTAAAATAAAGACATGTAGCTGGCCAGATAGCTCAGCAGACTAATGAGCCTGCTTAGGCAAACTCAGGAATCAGGGTTCGATCCTCCATGTGCTGTGCCAGCCCTGCCCCCAGGTGTGCTGAGACTGTGATCAAGAGTGAGTGCAGTGGCATATGCTTGTAATCCCTGTGCTTGGGAGGCTGAAAACAGGAGGATCACTACAAGTCTGATCTGTGTAGTGAGACCCTATACTAAATACAACATAAAATAAATAAAATAAAATAAATAAAATAAATAAAAGCAGGAGGTGGAAGTGGCACAAGACTACACTGGCTTTAGGCCCTTCTGGACACCCCACACCACATCTCCCCTCATTGTCACTCTTGTCAGATCTCTGCCAGTAACAGCTTTCCCTCTTCTGTCCTCCACTAAAATCTGCTGAGGGTCCAGGTATGATGGTGCACCTGTAATCCCTGTACTCAGGAGGCTGAATTAGGAGTATGGGCATGAATTTAAGGCCAGTTTGAGCTGAGTAGTGAGTTCAATGCCAGACTGAACTGCAAAGTGAGACCTTGTCTCAAATGAAACAACCACAAGCCAAAAGAAAAAAAAAAAAAAAATCTGCTTACAGGTCAGTCCCCATCCCCTCTGAAAGTCACACTGCCTCTGTACTTAAGCCACAAATACATTCAGTTCAGTCAACCTTAGAGTACGGCTGCCAGCGGAGGTGCTGCAGTGGCTGCCTGAAGACTCAGACACAACTATGATAAGGATGCCTTCCAGGGCCTCCCCCCACCCCCATCTAAGGATGAGGCCACCTCTTAGAGGAGACATGCCAGAAACCAGACCTTCCACTCTGTGCTCTGGGGCCAATTTCTTCCCTTCTTGCCTTGGGAATCTTGATCAGAACCTGAGAGCACAGCCCTCATTTTTACCACTAGGACTGGGACAGAAACCAGGGTGTAGTACGGGACCAGCCAAGTGCTCTACCACTGAGCTGTGTCCCCCACCCAGAATCCTTGGTTTTTTTTTATTTATTTATTTAATCTATTTTTTTTTTTTTTCAGGACTAGGGTTCAAACTCACGACCTTGCACTTGCTAGGCAGGTGCTTGTGCCATGGAGCTATCTCCCCGGCCCCTTGTTCTTTCCAGAAGAATGAGGACTGGGAAGACAGCTCAGTAGTACAGCATTTGCCTGGCAAGCAAGGCCCTGAGTTTGATTTCTGGGACAACAACAAAACAGAAGAATGTATACACACAGGGCTGAATAACAAAATGAGCCATACATTCTCACACTTTTTTTTTTTTTTTTTTGATAATACACTGTCCTCTGAACTGTTTTTCTTTCCCACTTTCCTGCACAAGAAAATCAATAAAGTTCTACAAGAAGTTTTATCCTTACTAAAATAAAAGCCAAGGGCTGGGGAAATAGCTCAGAAGAATAAGCATTTTCCTGGCAAGTGCAGGGTCCTGAGTTCAATCCCCGATTCTGCTAAAAAATTAAAAATAAAATAAAATAAAAATCAAGTTTAAAAACATTATAAAAAGAAAAGCAGGGGCTGGGGTGATAGCTCCATAGCACAAGTGCCTGCCTGGCAAATGCAAGGTCATGAGTTTGAACCCCAGTCCCGAAAAAAAAAAAAAAAAAAAAAGAAAAGAAAAGCACATCAATCAGTAAACCATACAATTCTACGGCCAAAAAGGTAAGTTCTTTATCCCTCATTAACAACAATCCTGAATATATTAACATTTGTGCGGATTCCCTCAACAGGGTGCTAATTAAGGAGACCCACTTGTGTCACCAGTCCTGTTGGTGTGGCCCCACACAGTCCTTTTGGCAGGTGCCAAGATCCTTCTTGCAGAACACAGTTGCCCCGAGCTGGCTCTAGCCAGGGCAAAATATGAGGTGTACACACCACATAGACCTGTCCTCAAGGGGCTTACAGCAGAACTCCAAACCCAGCAGAACTCGGCCCCGACTGCAGGAGAGGCCCTCAGTTGCAGGGGGAATCTCAGAGCAGGCCTTCGGCAACAGCAGCGCCCGAGCCAAAACGCGGGCCAGAAAGAGGTAAGACATCGCAGTGCAGAGGCACTCCCAGGCTTGACTACCACGTGGTTTTTCTTATATGAGCAATGCAAAGCATAAATCAATTAAAGAACAAAATAAAGGTTAAGGGGAAACCAGGAGATTGAACTTCTGCAAACTGGATGAGGATCAGAAGCCAAGGGAGGAGTGGAGGACTGGAAGGGTTGTAGAAAGGGATGGCGATGTGGACACAGAGGCCCCCAGGAGGAATGGAACCATTAAGTACTGCAAATGCGTGCTAATAACAGGAAGCGCTGGCCAAAGGGAGGACAGGGGCTGCTTTCCACCTGGTCCCAGGGAATAACAGGCACTCTTGGGGCAGGGCTGGGCTGAGGAAAGGAAACCAAACAGGACTATTCCAGGACGACCATGAACGCTGTTCTGGTGTCTGTTAGGATGCCCTCCCGAGCTGAGAGACACAGGCCTGTCTTTCCTGGAGGACGGAACTAGGGGCCTTGAGTGCACGGGTCCGCCCCAAGCCAGAATTTAAAAAAATAATCTCTGCCTGTGAACTCGGTCCTGAATGTGTTCCATGGGTGAAAAATCCTAAAACGGAACACAGGGAGCAGACTCAGGTCACCCTGTGTCACGCCAGCGACACCTTGGGGCTTCGGTTCCACCGCACGACACCTTCAGCCGTCCCCTTGCCTACAGCCCAACCGCGGAAATCGGCAACGCGGCCCAGGCCAGCCAGATGGAATCCCGTTCATATTTTGGCAGACTTCTCACAAGTCTCTAAAGACAGTGCTGGGCCATATCCAAAAATTCAAGCCAAGAACGAACCCTTGGATATGACATCTTAAATTAGCAAGAGTGTTTGGACAAATGGACTCTAGGAAAGCATACACACTCCCACACTCCCCCCCCCCCCCAGCAGGCTGCCTCAGCGCATGCGCACGCAGTAGGCCGTAGGGGAATGGGGGATATGTGCGCACACGCACAGGCTTTGTTCGGCGAGGGGGCAAGGAAAGGAGGCCGTCAGATGGGAGGTAAAGCCTGAATCCTTAGGAACCCTGGAAGGGTGTTAGGCTGAGCAGGAAAGGAGTGGATCCCGTTACCGAAATGACTTGGTGGGGCATGAGAAGCGTGATGTCACACTTGCCAGAATGGTCTTCACGAAAAAGACAGTATAGCGAAGATGTAGGCAAACCAGAACCCTCATGTATTACTGTTCCATAGAAAACTGGGTGATTCTTTTTTTATTATTTAATTTTTTTCTTGTTTCAGAACTTTTGTTTGTTTATTTATTTTTTATGACCGGCTCAGCCTGTCCTGAGGGCAGGGCTGGCACTGCATGTGATGCCGGGGATCGAACCGCGGTCCCTGCAGCTGCCCAAGCTTTCCTAAGCAGGCGCTTTAGACCACTAAGCCATCCTGCCTGGCCCCATTCTTGAAAACGTTTAACATGGGGCTGGGGAGATAACACAGAGGCATAAACACCTGCTGCAAGTGTAAAGTCCTAAGTTGGTGACCAGTTAAAAAGACTCACCGCTGAAACAAAAAGTTAAACGCAGTTACGTGACCATGTGACCCAACAATTTCACTCCTAAACACACACACACAAGAAATGAAAGGCTCAAATACTCGTACTTGAATTCTCAGAACAGCACTATTTACAACCGTCCAAATGTAGAAATAAACCGTGTCCATTAGCTTACGAACGGACAACAAAATGCATATACATATATTGGAATACTAGCAGTCTTAAAAAGAAAATGCAGTTGCCTGGGAATGTAGTGCTGGTGTCCTATGCATGAGGCCTCCGTTAGGGCTCGCAGTACTACTGTCCACAGCCTGGCAGCAGGGGGGCATGGGGAGAAAAGTTAGTCCTGGGCCTAGACACCTCCACGAGGGAAGGGCATGCATAGGTACCAGAGGAGGGCAGGGCTTGGCATGTGGGGGCCTGAGGATGCGCCTTAATGGGCAGGCTGGAGCGGGACTGTGGAGTGGGAGCAAAGCAGAGAGGAGGGGCTGAGACCAGGTGCGGTGCACCCAGCACACTCAGCTGGGTGCATACCACTGACCCAATGCGCTGTGATGGGACCGGCTGAAGGACGCAGTCAGTGGGGCAAAGTGGTACAGGCCCGGCGGCGGCAGCCTATGTCCACGAGTTTTCCCAGGATAGCAGGCGGTGTGAGCCAGGTGTGTCTTGGAGGTGAGCTCCAACCCATCAGAACAATGCTAGAGCTTTATCTCTAGTCTTCGTAATAACTCAGCTCAAAGAGCCACTTATTCTATATTTCAGAGTTCTCTGAGGTCTTCTTACTCTGTAATTCCTGTGCTGACAATGCCTGTGGACTGTTTCAGCTTTGGGGTACAAAACATGGGTGGAGTAAGCGCCCCGGATGGCTTCTCTCTGGTGGAATGAAGCAACTGGATGCGTTCGGCAGGCCTGGGAGCAGGGGGGAGGTGCAGTGATGTCCAAGGGCAGCCGAGGAGACCCCTCTGGCTGGCGACAGACCTCTGAGCTGAGACTGAAGAGACGCAGAGCTCCAGGGTGGGAACAGCGCAGCAGAGCCGCGAAAGCCCACCGAGGGGCTGCAGCGCACTGCTACTTCTTGGGTTTCTCATAAACTTTTAAAGGGACCGTTTATAGGGCAGTAGAGCAGTGTTTCCTCTGCCATCCATGTGTCTTT
This sequence comes from Myocastor coypus, assembly GCA_004027025.1. NCBI lineage: Eukaryota > Metazoa > Chordata > Mammalia > Rodentia > Myocastoridae > Myocastor > Myocastor coypus. Next base: position 8,952 of record PVJA010026194.1, on the reverse strand, counting down.
CATTTGTCTTAAAAATGAACAGGAAACCCAGTCCTACCCTGTCTTTCCCCAAAGCGGCCTGTTCCTGAAGGGGTGGCCTGGCTTGCCAGCGCCATAACCTGGTTCCTCTTCCGTTGTTGGAGCGCCCTCCAGTGCCTCAGGGTCAAACTGCACTTAGCGTGTAAGTTTGCGGGATTTTAATGTTTTTCCTCCCATAACTTTTGTTTCTGACTAAAAAATAATATAGGCATATCGTCCTTCTCACAAAGGAGACCGAGATTAAATAAGAAAAGGCGAGTGCAAATGTTTTCACTACCTCCCACACCAACACGGTACACAGCATGGGTACAATGATGTTTTATGCCCACAGACTTTTTCGTAAGCTCCAGAGAGGTCAATACCAAGGGCAAACGGACTCTAGCAATGCACAGCTGCAAATTACACCACACACATGAACACAGTGTTGTCCCACCAAACTGCGGTCCTCATTTTACCTGGAGGTGGCAAGTAAGGCAATAAAGTAGAAAGTTTCTCTTTTAAAATTTTCAGGAGGCTGATGAGGTAGCTCAGTGGCCTAAAGTACCTGCTTAGGCAAGTGCTGGGACCACAGTTCAATCCCTGACACCACCTGCTATGCCAGCCCTGCCAGCCCTGCCCACAAGGCAGGCTGAACCGGACACACACACACACACACACACACACACACACAACACACACACACACACACACACACACACACGCACGCCTGTCTCAGGACACATCAACAAAAATAAATCAAAAATTAAAAGAAAATTTAAAAATATTTTTTTCAGGACCCGGGGATTCTGAAAATTAATATCTGGATAGTGTCATACAAATACTTATAAAATATTGTAGTTACTTTTCCTTCTCAGTGAAAATTACACTGAGGGGAAACAGAGTAGACTTGCCCATGCCAAGTTTTCATTGAAAATAAAATACTTACCTTCTCAATGAGATTGACTTCCTTTCCTTCCATGACAGGGTCTCACTACGTATTCCAGGCTGACCTCAAACTCATGGGGATCCTCCTGCCTCAGCCTCTTGAGTGCTAGGTTTACAAGATGTGCCACCACACCCAGCTCAGACTGACTTTCCTTTCTTCATCATAATGGGACACCTCTGTTGGTCTCAAAACCCAGATAACAGGAAGTCATGGTACATGCATGACCTATGGGAGAGGCAGCAGAGGTGGCAACTCATAGCAATATCCTTGGGCCAGGTCCCAGGGCCAGCCCAGGCTGAGGGTGGCGGCGCCCAACTGTGACAACCAAGGGACAGGGCTCTTTCTAGGACTAACACTACTGGCTGTACAACCTGCAAAACAGTGTATGGCTGCCTTCCTGTTTATGAGCCACAGGCACCTCCCCAGGGATACAGCAAGGTGACAGGGCAGCATCACAAGGCAGTGACACCTTTCTCCCCAGTGAACAGATTCACAGAGAGTAAGCCCCTCCGAGGATAAAACCAAGGGTATCCACAGGGACCTGGACATGGGAGTGATCACTCCATGTTTCCCCAAGAAAGGCAACTCAGAACCAAGCAGCTGGACAGCATGACTGCATGCACTCACATACATGCCATGTTCAAGCCGGTTCTGGGATGGCACTGCCCTGCACTTACCAAGCTGCTAAGCAAACTCCCAGTAGCTCAGTGGCAGGCCCCTCTAAGCTGGCTGGCCATGGAGGAAAGAACAGAGACACAGAAAGCCAGGAAGGAAATCTCAGTTCTGGGGCCCACTGTTATCTAACTCATCTATATGACTTAAATAATTGTCTTGGTCAGTGTCTTAGTTGCCATTCTCACTGCCAAGACAAAATACTCCACACTGAAAAAGTTAAAGGGGCAATGGTTTATTTAGCTCACACTTTGTAGAGATTTCATGCCATAATTGGATGGTTTCAAGGCAGGGAGCCATGGCCAAGGGGGCATCACAGAGAAACAGTTCATGGCACCCGCAAGGTAGTAAAACAACAAGGGACCAGCTCTTTCTGCCCCTCTTATCCAGGCTTCCTATAGTGGGTGGCACTCACACCCTTAATCCTAGTGTCCTTTAACCTAGCTTCGTTATATGAATCAATTCCAGAATCACACATTCAAGACCCAGCCACCTCTGAAAAAGCCCCACCTATGACAACATGAGGCTTTGGGGGACATCTAGATACAAGTCTTAACAGTCAATTTTGTGTTGCTATACAGAATAGGTGTTTTTGTGGGGTTTTTTTGTTTGTTTTGTTTTTGTTTTTTGTTTTTTGTTTTTTCAGTACTAGGGGCAACCTATGGCCTTCACACTGAAATACAAGCCTGGTCCATCGTTTTATATATATATATATATATATATTTTTTTTTTTTTTTAAGAATTTTTAATTTTATTTATTATTTTTATTTTTGTTTCAGAACCTTTGTTTGTTTATTCACTCATTTTTATGGCCGGCTCAGCCTGCCCTGAGGGCAGGGCTGGTGCAGCATGTGGTGCCAGGGATCGAACTGCGGTCCCTGAAGCCGCCCAAGCTTCCCCAAGCAGGGGCTTTAGACCACTCAGCCATCCCGCGGGCCCCCCATCGTCATATTTTTTATATTTTTATTTTGAGGCAGGGTCTTCCTAAGTAAAGCTCAGGCTGTGCTCAAATTTATAACCTCGCTTCTGCCTCCCAGAGTGTTGGACAATAGAACTATGCCACCACATCTGGCTTCAAAACTGGGTAATTTATGAGAAAAAGATACTCCTCACAATTCTTTTCTTTTTCATTGCTCCTTTCAGTTTATTGCATGAAAGAATTACACAAGTCCAAGTGAAAGTGGACCCCAATGGTTACATTACACAATCTGCGAGGTTTTTAAACTCCTGACAAGGAGCGCACTGAAGGGACGCTCTACTCATTGCAAGGAGATCCTCATGTAAGCCACAAGCACTTAAAACCCATGAGCCCTAAGCTATCATCCTTGGCCAGTCCAATTTCTTCTGGGAACTGGCAAGTGTTCTTGCGCTGGTCACCCTGGAGCTGGCTTACTTCTTCATATTCTGGATGCTGGATAACAGTGTCATAGCAGGCAAATTTCTTTTTTTTTTTTTTTTTTAAGAATTTTTTATTTTTTATTTTTATTCTTGTTTCAGAACCTTTGTTTATTCACTCATTTTTATGGCCAGCTCAGCCCGCCCCGAGGGCAGGGCTGGTGCAGCATGTGGTGCCGGGGATCAAACCGCGGTCCCTGAAGCTGCCCAAGTTTCCCCAAGCAGGAGCTTTAGACCACTGAGCCATCCCGCCCAAATTTCTTCTTAAATGCCTTCACCAGTTTCTTTTTATCGTAATCATCAGTGATCCCTTGGACGGTGGTAAGGGTCTTCCTGCCATTTCTCTGCTGGATCTTATGCGGATGTAATCCTCAGTGCCAGCAGGAAGCAGATCAAAACAGTGGAGGTTCTGGGTAGCGGACATACGATCCGAATGCTTGTCCTCAGTGGAAATGGCCTGTAGAAGGCAGCTGTTTGGAGAAGGCAGGCGGGGGTAGGGGGTGAAGCTGTGGAAGAGACAGATGGCCCAGAAGAAGGGAGCTCAAAGGGGAGGCAGGTGAGTCCTCAGCAGTGGCTCCATGACTCGGGGAGTACTCGAAGTTGAGGCTGAAGGCCAGATCAAGGTGTCTGCACCTAGAGGGGCCTTCCTGCTGTGCTACCCACAGGGCAGGGAAGACGGCAAGGAAGCATTGGGTTCCTTTCACAACAGCCACTCCAGGATGAAGACCCACTCCTGCAGCACCACATTTGTCCATTGCAGCAGCAGAGTCCTGGAGGCCAAGGTCTCACTCTCTGTGATTCAATTTCCAGCAACAGGCTTGGGGGGTGGAGCACATTGAAACCACAGCAATGAGCCATAAAACAGTAACAATGTGAAATAAATTAAACCTGTTTGAGTTACTGTGGATTAAATTCATACCCCAGTGACCGATATGAAAATACAAATACTATTTCCTCAATATTTTCTTTACTGCCTAATAAACTTCTAAACCTGTTGCGATCACGAGCGATGGGTAATAGCAGAGCACAGCTCATGTGTTCAGGTGCGGAAGGGCGTGTTGTTTCACAATGAACAACTCCATGCAGTCCAAATCCACCCCGCCCTCTCTGTCCTGGGAGCCCTGCTTTATTCTCAGGTCTTCCTAGATAGCTGCAATGCTGCAACTTCAGCCAGGCCACCTGTGGTACCCAAGGGCTAAGAGGACCTAGCAGAGACAGTCTGCAGTGCATCACCAGTCAGACCTCATTCAGCACAGTGCCACCCCAGGGAAAGCACCACTCGGGATGCTGCCTGCTTCTTGGTGGACATGGCCTTGGTTTGTCCTGTCCTCTGCCAGGCTCGAGCTAGTGTGAAGCTAAGCACACATTAGGACCTTCAAACACACACACTTTCTTTTCTTTTGAGGTGTGTGGCACTGAACCCAGGGTACTCCGCCACTTTGCTCCATCCTGGCCTTTTTTCTTTTTTAGACAGGGTCTCAATTAGCTGCTGAGGCAGGACCTGAACTTGCAACCTCTCTGCCTCAGCCTCCTGCAGTGCTGGGATTACAGGCATGGATCATAGCCCCTGATTGAGCTTTAACGCCTGACCCTCTGGTCTACCACCTATGACCATCCGTGTTCTCATTCTTCCTCCTGTCTTGGGTCACATACTCCCCTCCTGGGCCCTGGCCCCACCCTGGGGGCACCCACCTCCCACCTGCCTGCTTTCTTCTTCAGCCCATCTTACCCTCTCTGGTGAGAATGACCATGCTGCTGTGCCAGAAGTGGAATTCCATGCCCAACCTGGGACAGCATGAGCAGATAGACTGGTCACCCACTGGACTAAAGTCACTTCTTGCCCCACAACCTGAAATACCATTTATGCACTCAGCAATTGCCTTGGCTCCTCAGATGTACTTGGCTCCCCACATTGCACAGCCCTGGCACTGCGCCCCCCATGTTCCCACATCCCAGCTTTCCTGCAGGTGAGGTTGACCATGCCCACTCACTCACTCTCCAGATGCTCTTGCCAAAATGGTCACTGTTCATTCTCACCCTCAGGACCCCACCTCTGAGGCAGCAGGATCCATTGACAGCTGCATAGCCGAGACCAACACTACAGAAAAAGCCTGCTGCTAACCTCACAGGCCGATCCCCTCTGCATGGAGGCCCAGGGCTCTCTGTCCCCTTCTGCTTAGTCTCAGGTACTCAGCCCCACATTAGATCTGACCTGTCCTCCTCTGGCTTGCCCCTCCCTGGTTCCTCTCTGCCTGGAACACAAAGTAAGGAGCATCCTCCCCCCACACACACACCCTTCCCTGCTGCCCTGGTCACCATCCCTGGCCTTTTCCTTAGCGTATTCCCCTAGGCCCGGGAGCACCTGGGCGTATGCTCAGCACAGTGGGCCACCAGCCTTCCTCACAGTTCATATGCTTATGTTAGAAGACACTCTAATACAACGGGCAGTGAAAAAAGACAGTAAGAGTCAGAAACTTTCTAGAGGCAACTAATACCGACCCTTAGCAAGAGATCTATTACTAAATACATTTAAAAGGCACAAAGAAGGGGCTGGGAGATAGCTCCATGGTACAAGTGCCTGCCTGGCAAGTGCAAGGTTGTGAGTTTAAACCCCGATCCCACAAAATAAATAAATAAAAAACACAAAGAGTGATAGTCCGGGATGGTGGTCCATGTCTACAATGCTAACACATGGGAGGCTGAGGCAGGAGGATGACTGTGAGTTCAAAGCCAACCTGGCCCATATAGTTAGTTTAAAGCCACCCTGAGCTACACGCAAGGCTCTATCTCAATCAGTCAACAAGAAAAAGAGGTTAAGAATATAGCTCAGCATGAAGGTCATAGGTTCAATCCCCAGTACTACAGAGAGAGAGGAAGGGAAAGAGAGAAAGAGAAAAGGGAGACAGAAGAAGAAAGGGGGAGAGAATGGGAAAGAGAAGGGGGGAGCTTTTTCTTTTTTAAAAAAATTAAATCCATTCTCAAAACTCAGCATTGTTTCTCTGGTGTGAGAAAGTGAAAGTATAAATAAATAAGGAACAAAACGTATTTTGAAATAGGAACATGTTCAAATGTGGAGAGGAACAAGAAAGAGGGCAGGAGAAGAGGTAAAAAGAAAAATGAGAAAAGTAAAACATGGAAACAGTTTTATAAATAGGAGGAAAGGAGAGGTTGAAGGAAGGTAGGGGAATAGGGAAAAAACAGGTTAGATCACGTACAGGCATAAGCTCTCTATGATGAATATGATCCTTATGTATATCCAAAATGTACCAATAAAATCTAATGTAAAAATATTAAACTCATTCTTTAAACTCTGAGTAGGGATGACTTCAGCAAACACCTCACACATAGAAACTTCAAAATCCCATCCTGTAGGGCTAGGAGATAGCTCAGCAGCTTAAGCATCTGCCTGGCAAGTACAAGGTCCTGAGTTCCATCCTGGGTACCAAAAGAAAGAAGGAAAAAAAAAAAAATCCCAAGCTCTACAAAGGCAATGAGAATATTGGCATAAATCACCAGAATCAATCTTTCCAGAACTCTGAAAATTAACTAAAGGCTTGCAGCAGCCTTGGGCAAGAAAAGAAGATGGATCTTGGAGCAGCAATTCTGCAGCGTTTGAATTTACCCTCCTCCTCTGCTAGCCCCGTGGTAACCCTGAAACCACCAACCACTGTCACAGTGGAAGCTGGCAGCCGGGGCTGTGCAGGATGGAGAACAGAACTGAGTTCCTGCGTGAGCTCTCGGGTGCCCCCTAGGAAGCCCCACTACAAGACTTTGTCCCTCACCAAGGCCAGCACTTTCCTGGAGTCATCAGTCAGAATGATCAGGAGCAGTTATCAACAGCACAGCTACCTAAGCCAGAGAAGAATGGCCAGCAAAACAATGGGCTAACCAGACAGCTCGCAGGGAAAAACTGGAATGAGCTGGTTGCACTGGCATGTTCTTGGTAATCTACATGTCATGCACGGGGCCAGGCACCTCACACCCTCCTATCTGTGCAGCTTACCTTTAGTTTCCCTGGAAGCAGAAAGTGACTACAAAGGTGGCACTGCAGATTATAGGCTGAATGGGGAAGACACCCCCAGCACAGAGCTCCCCAGCAAAGGCTGAGAGATGAGATTCCAAGCATCTGAGGGAATCTCTACATGACAACTATGCGAAGAAGCAGAGTGCAGTGGACGTACGTGACAAGAAATACAGTGCAGAATTAGCTCATTAAATTCACTAAGTGCAATGTGTCAACTTTTAAAAAAAGAAAGGGGAAAAGAAAAAAAAGTAATGTTTATTGAAAGTGTTAAGGTTTATTTGTCCTCTCCTGTGTGAGTATGGTCAAGCAATCCCAGGCCCGGTAATAAAAAGCTCATATTTAAATTTTTTAAAAAAGGGGCCTGGCAGGATGGCTCAGCGGTCTAAAGTGCCTGCTTAGGAAAGCTTGGGTGGCTGCAGGGACTGTGGTTCAATCCCCAGCACCACATGCTGCGCCAACCATACAAATAAATAAACAAACAAAAGTTCTGAAACAAGAAAAAAAATAAAAAATGTTTAATAAATAAATAAATAAATTTTTTAAAAAAGAAAGTGTTAAGGTTTAATTGTTTGATCAATCGTATATACCTATATCTATTAATCTAAACTGATCTGATGAAAATATGTAACATAACCATTATTAAACTTAAATAAAAGTATTAAATCATGAAAAAAAAATTCACTAAGTAAACAGCAAGAGAAGGCAACACCAATCAGCAATGAATAACAACAAGAACCTGATTGCCAGAGATAACGTTTGTTGTTGTTGTTGTTTGTTTTTTGAGACAGGCTCTTACTATGTAGTTCAGGCTAACTGGAACTCACTATGTAGCCTAGGTTGGCATTGAACTCCAGACCATCCTGCTGTCTCAGCCCCTGAGTGTTGGGGTAATAGGCTTGAACCACCACATTCAGAACTGCATTGTTATTCAAAGGTTTAGTTTTCAATAACTATTTGCAAGATACCCAAAATAACAAGAAAGTACAGGGGCTGGGGAGATAGCTTCAAGGCACAAGTGCCTGCTGGGCAAGTGCAAGGTCGTGAGTTCGAACCCCGGTCCCCCTCCCTCCCCCCCCCAAAAAAAGAAAGTACAGTCCATAGACAGAGGGAGGAAAGCAGTCAATACAAACTGTCCCTAAAGAGCCCAGATGTTGGACTTAGTCCTTAAGCCAGTGATTTAAAATACACTCAAAATTGAGCCAGATAGGGTGACACACATCTGTCATCCTAAACACTCAGGAGGCTGAGGTATGAGGACTGTCATGAGTTTGAGGCCAGCCTGGGGTATACAGCTTAAGGCCAGTTTGAATTACTTAGTGAGATTTTTTTTTTTTTTTTCTTTTATGTATTTGGTACAGGGTCTTGCTATGCAGATTGGATTCCTGGTGATTCTCTTGTTTTCCACTTCCCCACCACTGGGGTTACAGGCATGCACCACCATGCTGGGACAGACTTGGTTGTTGGCTCAGCATGCCCTGGGGGTGGGGCCAGCATGACATTTAGGACTGGGATCAAACCCTGGTCCCTGAGCTTGCCAAAGCAGGCACTTAGTTTGCTGAGCTATCTCACTGGCCTGAGATCTTTTTTTCTTTTTTAATTCTTTTATTTATTTATTTATTTATTTCTTGTTTCAGAACTTTTGTTTGTTTATTTATTTGTATGGCCAGCTCAGCCTGCCCTGAGGGCAGGGCTGGCGCAGCATGTGGTGCCAGGGATCGAACCACGGTCCCTGCAGCCACCCAAGCTTTCCTAAGCAGGCGCTTTAGACCACTGAGCCATCCCTCTGGGCCCCTTTTTTTTTTTTTTTTTTTTTTTTTTTTTTTTTTTTTTTTTTTTTTTTTTTTTTTTTTTTTTTTTTTTTTTTTTTTTTTTTTTTTTTTTTTTTTTTTTTTTTTTTTTTTTTTTTTTTTTTTTTTTT
>PVJA010026193.1:0-29923 GCA_004027025.1 Myocastor coypus | reverse complement strand
AAATAAATAAATAAATAAATAAATAAATTTCATCCTGGCGGGATGGCTCAGTGGTCTAAAGCGCCTGTTTGGGAAAGCTTGGGTGGCTTCAGGGACCACAGTTCGATCCGCAGCACCACATGCTGCGCCAGCCCTGCCCTCGGGGCGGGCTGAGCCGGCCATAAAAATGAGCGAATAAACAAACAAAGGTTCTGAAACAAGAAAAAATAAAATAAAATAAAATTCTTAAAAAATTATTAAAAAAAAAAAAATTTCACACAAATAAAATTTCCCCCAAAATCCTTGTTATAATATGTTTTCAATGAAGAAAATTTTTTGATAGGATTCTGCTTAAAAATAAAACATACTTGTGTCAGCATCTTTGCTTCAAAATAAATGATTTTATTGGTGGAAAGAGCCCCTGGAGGTCACATGGTATGAAGTATTAGGAAGAATAACCTTTGAAGATCTATTATTCAATGGCAAAAATCAGCCAACCAAGTGAACAGTCAGCATGTTCTTGCTTCATCTCAGTATGTAATTGCAGTGTTGAGTTTATTATTAACATGTTCCAATGCTGAAGAAGTTGAGTAACTCAAAACCAGCTTTGCCTGCTCTCCACCTGAAAACACCAAGCACCTACTTAACAAGGGCTTAGTTTCTAGCCCTAGTTCCTTAGCAAGTTGCTGTGAAGCCTTGGTTGGCCAAGATCTTTATGAGCCTCTGATTTTTCCTCTGTAAGATGGAAATAATGACACTTGCCCTTCCCATTGTAATGAGCCTTTATGGAGAACTGACGAAAAATATATAAATGGCTGTATTAAAGGTTAGTGGAAGGTTACATCAATGCAAGGTGATAATCTTCAAGTTAAGGTAGTCTTCCAGTCCTAGAAAAGAGACCTGAAAGTAGTAACTTTCAGTACGCCACTGTTATGTGTGCATAGGCCAAACTATGCTAGTTAGAATGACAAATAGCTTCACAAGGCAAGTGTTAAATTGCTAGAGAGTAGAGGAAATGTGTTTGCTTGGAAGTATTTGTTGTTGTTATTATTTGTGTTTGCTTGTTTGTTTGTGGTACTAGAAATTGAGACCAGGGTGTTTACACTGAGCTACAATCCCAACATGTCTTAGTTTTTTCATGTTCAAACAGTGTCTTGCTAAGTCCCTGACTTGGTCATGGTGGACCCAAACTTGTAATTCTCCTGGCTCACATAGGACGGTTTTAAGAGCTGCTTGTGTCCCCTCATTATTCACATCTTGAAGATTTACTCCTGAGTGACTCAGAATGTGACTGCAACTAGAGTGAGAAAGTTAGGGTCTTTAAAGAGATAATTAGGTTAAAATAATGCCACTAAGAAGGCTAAGTACCGCTGGGATAGTGCCCTTATAAGAGGCAATGTGGACATGCAGAGACAATGATGCACATGCAGAAGAATGACCCTGTGAGGACAGAGCAGAAAGACGGCCATCTGTATGTCTAAGATGGGGGCTGGTCTCGAACTCACACTGATCCTCCTGCCTCAGCCTCCCAAGTGCTGGGATTACAGGTGTGCACTACCACACCCGGCTATAATTATCTTTTGAATACTTTTGTTCTATAGTTTTTCGCATCTGACTATATTTTATTATGGCAGTCTTAGTAGGCAAATACAACAGGATTCAGGGTACCTGGATGCTTTGGGCTCCTCCTCTGTACTCATAGAACACAGAGCTTATCATCAGTACAATGACCTATTATCTTATTATGGTCCATTATGTAGAGACTGTCTTACTAGGTCCGAGCAGGACCCATGAGCTCTACTTTTTTATAATTACTTTTAATAAGAAATAACAATGAGATAGTTTCAAAACACATTAGTAGGACAGCCATAATAGTTAATACAATGCATACTCTTGGAACTCTACTTTTTATCTCTTGCACTTTGTACAATGCCTGGTGTATTATAAGCAACACAGATTTTCTTTTTATTTTTGTTAGTTTATGTAGACACATTATATGTTCATCTAGTCAAAAAATATACATCTATACTCATAATTTTAGTGGCTGCATTTAAATGACCATTTATTGCTGCTTAATAACTATTCTATGACAGTACAATGTAGATATTTATTACTGGCAGTAGCTTTTAAAGTGAAAACATTCCCAAGAAAATTCCCAATACATCTTATGCATTTGTGGACTAATCTTGTGAGAATCAACATGCGAAGATATTACCACCCAAGTGATATCTTCTTATTTATTAATGGCTATAAAATTTACTTTATCTTTCAATTTTCATTAAATAAATTATCAATATTGTTATTAAATATATCCTATGCATTTAAAATTGCCATTTATCAGTAATATTTATTCTTAATTATCAAAGTAGTTACCCCTGACCTGTAAGGAAGCTGTTGATATACATAATTATTTTGTAGTCTATCATCCTGTTGAACTTCTGATCAATTTTAATGGTTTTATTTATTTAAATTTTATTTATTTATTTTTTTCTTGTTTCAGAGCCTTTGTTTGTTTATTCACTCATTTCTATGGCCGGCTCAGCCCGCCCTGAGAGCAGGGCTGGTGCAGCATGTGGTGCCGGGGATTGAACCGCAGTCCCTGAAGCTGCCCAAGCTTTCCCAAGCAGGCGCTTTAGACCACAGAGCCATCCCGCCGGGCCCCAATTTTAATGGTTTTAAAATTGATTCCACTGAGTAGGCAATCATATTCACAGATAAATATAATTTTATTTCTTTAAAATATTTATTTTTTTCTGGCTTTATTGTATTGAACAGCAGCTATAGAACAATATGAATAAAAAATATTGTATCTGTCATACCTTATCTTGTTTCAGCATCTAGAATTTCTTTGATTTTTTTGTCCTTTAAATTCAGGAAACTTTTCTATTTATTTATTTATTTATTTATTTATTTATTTATTTATTTATTTATTTTTTGTAGTACTGGAGATTGAACTCAGCATCCTGCGCTTGCCAGGCAGGCGCTTATTCTACTGAGCTATCTCTCCGGCTCGTTTTCTTTTTATAATAAGGAATTTTTCTTTAATTGCCAATTGCCTGTTTTACCAAGAATAGATTTCACATTTTGTTAGTTATGTTTCATCTATATGTGAACTGTTAAAGCTCAGGTTGATTTGTACTTTGATATTTGAGAACTAGCAGGTATGGTGGTAAGCATTTGTCCAGCATAGAGTCCTTACATTACTTCATAAATCTCAGCACAGTGTTTGTGGTGGGAAGGCAAATTGTGTTTCTCCTTTAAAGGGATATCGAAAAGAACCAACTTGCATTAGAACCATACATAGCCCAAACTAACTGGCAGCCCATGTGCTGCATATTACGGCCCAAAGGAAGCAGCTATGACATTATGCAAACCTATTACCCCTTTGACCTATTAATGGTGACGCAACAGGGAACAAAAACCGTTTCTGTCTAAGAAAATGCCTGGATAGAAATACTACCTATGTGTGTGTGACATAAATTTACAACTAAAAAATACTTGCTATACAGAGATCTTAAACATCTTTTTGGCAGTTTTATTTTTGTTAGTATGTGTTTGCAGTACATAATGCTTACCTTGAAAGTGGTGTATATGCAATACATATCAGTTATATTCATTTGGGGGGATTGGTACATCTATAACATATCTTGGGCATCACATATATTGATCTTTGATCCCTTTACCTCCTCTCCCTTAATTCCTCCCTTTTGCCTCCTAAATAGTCTGTCTTTTTATTTCCTACCATGTCTCATGTATTTATTAACATTTTAGGTTTCCCTTTCCTTTCAAATTTTTACTTTTATTAGTATTTGTTTGTCTGAGGCCAGGTCTCACTGTTTAGGTCAGGACGACCTTCAGTTCACTGTGGGATCCAGGCTGACCTCAAACTTGCAGCAGTCCTGCTGCCTCAGCCTCCTGAGTGCTGTGATTACAGGCATGCACCACTATGCCCAGCCAGCACATGCTTGCAGTACGTAGTGATATATTTATGAAGGGAACTGGCACATGCACATGGCACAGCATGATTTTTTCTGTTCTCCATTCCCCCTTCTCTTGGCCCCTTCCCATTTATAAAAGGTCTCTCTCTTCTCCCCAGTATTGGTCTTAGGCTTCCTGTATAAGAAAAACCATATAGTATTTAATTTTCTCCGTCTGTTTTTTTCAATTTAGCATTAGGATCTCCAGGTATATTCATTCTCCTACAAATGATGTGACTTTTTCAGAAGTAATTCTTATACAGTTTTTAAATTTTGTCCTATTTTATGTATTAGTCAATCTAACTTTTGATTCATAGTTGATAGTTATATCTATATTTGTTTTCTAAAATGTTTATTTTGCCAAGCTTTTTCATTTTTAGCATGTTCACTTCATAATATAAAAATTTACCTGAATTAAAAAGAGAAAAATCTGCACTAACTATTCTGCTATTATGTTTAATTAAATAGCTCTTTGAGGTTGCTTTTCCATTTTAAAGGTCATTTCTAAGGGAGAGGTTCCTTAATTTACCTTTCTCTTATTAATTTCTAACTTTATTTGACTGTGGCCATAGACTGCAACCTGTGTGCACTATCTCTCTACTGAGATTATCTTTGTAATTTATGTTTCCAGAGCGCAGGGAAGAGAGTGCATTTCCTGTGGGCTGTGAAGCGCTGTGTGCAAAGCTTAGGCTTGCTATGACAAGTATATCCTGGCACTTCACCACCCACCCTCTTTTGTTTGCAGGCTTGATTAACAATGACAAGTGAGCAGTGGTGAGACACTAATTGAATGAAAGAAGAAAAGCAGAATAGGCCAAATTGATTACAGAATACACACAAAAAAATAATAAAAACCAATTATAAGACCCACAGGAACATTTTTAACACTGATAGTGTTCAGCTTTCTAGTACTGAATGAAGTCACCAATATTTGAAAACATATAATCATGGTCCAATAAAAATTACACAGTAGTTTTAAAATGTATAAAACTAGAATATCACAGTAGTTGATAACTTACTGAAAGTGTAATTAAAATACATAAGCTTATCATAGAGAGCTAAAAGAAGGCAAGGTGGAAGAAATTCTGGCCTCATCACTTTACAATATTCTGCCGTGGGTGAGCTTTCTTTTCAGACTACTTCTTTGCTTATCTGAAGGGGATTATGTGAGTTGTTACAAAAATACTCCTAAAAGGGCCAAAGGCTGGAAGGGTTCCCGCTGAGTCAGAACTCATATTTTGGAAGTAAATACTGTATGACCATTGATCTGAATTTGATATTATTCTACCTTAAAATATTTTATTTTTATGTTCTTTTTATTAGAATATGTTTGCAATACATACTGCTCTTATCCATCTTGGGGGATACCAAATCTTAACTGCTTTTACCTCTCTTTTACCTCTCCAACTTCCATCTCCCTCTATCCCAGATTCCCTTTCTATCTCAACAGAGTGTAATACTTGAAAGAGAAAGAAAAATATGTATCTCATAGTTTCTTTGGAGAAAGATATACCTGTCAAAGTTATTGCTTTAGACTTTTAAAAATGAAATTTCACTGTGCAAACAGTAGGTATTATTATTGCGTAGTGACACTAAGATTAGCAAAATCTTATGCAAAAGACTTCATTTATTGTTATTTTTAGCTAAAATTGTATTTTAATATTCACTTATCTGTCAGAAATTCCAAGAATAGGTAGAGACACAATTGCCAGTTCTTTCTAAAAGCATGTAACATAGAAAACAAAGCAGAAGTGGATATTTTAATAAATCAAAAGAGAGGTGGTAGAATATGAGAAAAATACAACTGTAGCTCTGGATTCTTACCTTTGGTGGTTTAAGTAATATAGTATATCTGCCTCTTCCCGGGTGGGAATCAGTGCTATCTCCAAAGCACACACATATACCCTGAAAATCTTGGCATTGTCAAAATCCAGGTCCAAATTTCTTTAAAATAGTAAACATGTTGATCTTCTTTTTCCCTTAAACATGCACACATCACTAGTTTTATTAATCATTCCCAGGGAAAGAAATACTTCTGCAGCATTGACAAAGGAGGATTTTCACGACTCAGTATTGGATTTGCGGATTTGTATGTGGATGAAAATAACAACATCCAAATCATCACCATCCCTTGCTTGAACCTGAGCTTATTAATATGCATGAGAAAGAGGGGTAAAAAGGGGTTTCTCCAAGCTACATCTCTTAGTAAATGTGAAAGTAGATTACAGGTAGCATTGCTTGATGAATTTCGTTACACTGTCACTATTTCCCAAGGTTACAAAGGTTTAAAAATTATCTAGAGCTTTACAAAGTAAAATTTCAAATATAGTGCAGCATATTAAACAGTACTCAACTAGAAATAGGGTGAAATTTAGTTGTTCACAGATATTTTAATTGTGTATTTTGTAGCAGAAGTGCATGTTTAAAATATATCAGTTGAGAAATAAAATGAAGTTGAGTTTGCTGAAAGAATAATTCATATTTTAATAAACAAACCATCATATATGACAGTTAATATATTATTCTAATGATCTAAGTAATTTTCCTTAGAATTTTAAGCAATATTTCATAGGCTGTCTATGCAAGACTTTTTGCCTATGAAGAAAAATAAAAATGGCATATAAATTATATCCTTTTATCAAAATTACTTATATTTTAATCTATCAGCTCCAGAAATACATCATTCTTTTATAATAGTCTTGCTAAATAATTAGCCATTGAACAACTAAGTAACATCTACTGCTTCCGTTAAGTGGTTTCCCAGTGGGACAAAAGGGTCTCAAAGGAGGAAATAACTCCCAGATGCCTGCAGAAAAAAGGACAGGGCTATTGTGTACCTTAGGAAAGTTAGCTTTTTAGATCTCAGAAAATAATTGAAAATATGAAATATTTCCAGTCACCCTGGAACACCTTTGGGAGTTTCCTGCCACACCCTGCTGATGGAGGCAGCATTCACCAGCTCTGGGATGTGGGGCTTGGCAATGTCCTCTCTGAGTCTCAGTTTTCATTTCCATGGAATGGGCATGATAATATCTTAAACATTCGGGTTTTTTTTGTTTTTTGTTTTTTGGTCTTTTTGTTTTTTGTTTTTTGGACTCACTTTTGTAGTCCAGGCTGGTCTTGAACTTGCACCAATCCTCCTGCCTCAGCCTCCCAAGTGCTGGGATTACAGGCGTGAGCCACCACGCCTGGCTTTAAACATTTGTTATGAAGAGTAAATAAGATGTAATATTATGAAACTTTATCATAGTTCCTAAAGCTCAGTAAATACTTGCCAAGTGGCTACTAGAATTTTTAAAACACAAATGTCACAGTAAACCATTTTCATATTACTTGTGTTATAAACTGGTCTTGTTTCTGTTTAAAGTTAGAAATATGTTTTCTGGCTAAAAAATACACTTGGAGAATCTAGAGTAGTTTTTATTTCCTACCTTCCATGTGGTAGTATTAATTAATGGACTTCAAAATTTTTAAAAGACAGAATTGGAAATTTGTTTCCACATACAGTTGTTCACTTTCTTTTGATTTGTCTGGCCTTTGCAATTTTAAAAAATGTTTTTATTTTTGTTAGAATGTGTTTGCAGTACATAATGATTATATTCATTGAGGGGAGTTGGTACATGTGTATAACACATAAAAATACTTTTAAGTAGTTAATTAACTGGTTAGTGACATAATTCTAGCAAACCTGTCTTCCTCTTCCCAAATTAACTGCTAGGGGACTTCATAAAACTTCTCATTACAAAAGAGCTCCTCCCCAATGAATCATACACATATACAAAGAAAAACTTTACATATTCAGAATGACTCATTCGTTTTATTTCAGACACTTCATTCTTTACTAGCTCCCATTCTTCCTTTAGGAAACTTTCCCCCTTCAAAACTAAATTAATTCAGGATGAGCCAAATATTACTGAGTTCTGGAACAATGAAGTAGTTACATGGTCTTGAGAAAATTATGCAGCCTTTCTGACACTGTTTCCTTATCTGTTAAATAAAAATGCAGTTCCTCCATTAAGTTTCTATGAGGATCAACAGTTTAATATGTGCTTGTAGGAGCACAGTACATCGGGCCTCTCTTCCTTTCCCTTCCTCTCTGAGCTCTCACTGAGCACCTAAACTGTCACCTGGCTGCCTGTAAAGGAGTCAGTGGGACACATAACTTAAGGGTACACACAAGAACCCCTAAGATGTCTTACAGGAAAGGAAGTGGTCTAGGAGATTTGGGGGAAAGGGACAGGAATTACCTTTTGTTGAAATTGAAAGTAGGGCATATTAGGATATTTTTCCAATTTACACAAACTTAAAAGGATGAGTGTCTTTTTTTGTTTTTTTTTTTCCTCTCCAAGGTGTGACTAGCTTGACTCAGTCTGCCTATCACTCATCTCCTTTTCCTGGGACCTGCAGTAACCTTGACTGACAGAGAGAACATAGCTACACTGGATTATCTATTTAATACACTACTTTTAATCTGGTTCCCTGTCTTGCTTCGTCAGCTCTCTCTAAATCTTTATAATCTTATTTAAAGTACCTCTAACTATAGATGCTCATTTGCATGGCATTGATTCTTTGTATTTTCATTGTAAAAATGATATTTGAGGTATTTTTCCTCTTAGCCCTAAATTATTAAATAGTTGATAGTCTGTCTTCAGACCTTCAGCCATAGTATGCAGTAGCATCTCCTCAGCATTTATAACCATAGTAATTAAAAACTGTATAATTGTCCAGTGACTATCTTCTCTGTAAGAACTGCAGACTCTATATGTTTAGAGACAGTATCCATGTCATCCACTAGTTGTCTGTTACTGTATCTATAGCATGTATTTCCACGTTATGCATAGTTATTCATTCAAAAAATAAGTGCCTAAAATTCTAGGAATTGGTAAGCCAGCAATTAACAAAGCTAAGCTGCTGCCTTCACTAAATTTATTGTCCATTCTAAAGGCATGAAAAAGATAAACAAACTAAGTCATAAACATATAAGAAGTGAGGTCATGATTAGTGGTAATGATAAAGAAAGCAAGATAAAGGGATAGAGACTGATGCATTGTGTGGTAGGACTGTCTTAGATGGGGTATTAGGGGTGCCCTCATTTAGGCGAGACTTAAATGCAGTGACAGAGTTAACCATGACCACTTCCTGGGGAAGAGTCTGTCTGGCAAGAGAACAATATATGCAAAGACAGGATTGTGTTGGGTGCTTAAAGAAAAGCAGGGAAGCCAGTGTGGCTAGACTTCCAAGCACAAACAACAGGGTTAAGGAGAAAAGGTCTGAGAAGACAAGTCATGTAGACAACCTTAGAAGTATGCTGCAGTAACTCAGTGCGAGGTGACAGATTCAGACCAGGATGGGAGAAATGGGGGTGGTGCGGAGCACTTGGAATTTGGGTGTGTATTTAAGATGGAGGCAACAAGATTTGATGATTAGATGTGGAACAAGAGTGGACTCAAGGATCATTGTTAATGTTTTGGTTGAAAGCAGTTGAAGAGAATGTTGCAGTTTGATGAGATGGAAAAACTGGCTTGTGGTAAAGGGAGATTGGGAAAGCATAGTGTTCTGGTATCTAGTTGTCCTCCCAAATCCTTATGTAAATCATGGGGCTGTCAGAGTGGCTGGAGGGGCAGGACCAGAGGACCAGGGGAGGGCTTAGGGGGCAGGGCTAGAGAGGTGCAAACTTTAAACTGACAGCATGCTCCTCCTCCCCACTCCTCTCCCCCCAAACAGTGGTCTCTTGGAGGTATGGAGCGAATCATCCTGGACACGGTGGGGTAATCTCCAGGTCTTGCTATGTAATTCAGGCTGCTTTAAATTATGAAACATCCAGTAACTGTGAGTGAAATAAACCTTTCCTTCCCTAAGCTTGCATGTTTGGTATTTGTCCCAGGAATGAGAGAAAAATAACTAAGAATTTGGTACCAGAGTAATGGTGTCATTGCGGTGGCTAAACCTGACTATGTGGATTACTAACTTTTGGGAGTTGCTTATGGGAAGACATAGGAAAGGACTGGAGATGTTGCCTACAAGACAAGCACTGAAAGAGCTTTGGCCTTTCTGTAGGGGACATTCTGGTCAGAGCTCAGACCAGAAGACTGATAGGAATCCTGCCTGTAAGACAAGGATGGGGAGGTTTCTGCTGGGAAGAAGGACTGCATTGGTTATTGGAGTCCAGATAATTTGTTTTTTGCCTTGGAAAAAAGTTTGTCTGAATTATACCAGTGTCTAGAGACTTTGCCTGAGACTGAGATTAGACATAGAGGACTCATTAATCTTTCAAAGGAAATCTCAAAGTAGTCAAATACTGGGGTAGTGGCATGGTTATTGCTGAGGGCCCTTAGTCAAGTATATGTTGAGAGTGAAGTGCAAAAAGCCCAGCAGAATGATTTAAAATGTTGTGAATTTGGCCAGAAAGAAAGTGCTAGGAAAGCTGTGGACTGCAAAAATAGAGCTGAGATCTCCATTGCCCAGGAGGAACAGGAGTAGAAACATGTCATGGGAGCATCACATGAGGTGGCAGGTTCTCACCCTTTGCAGCCTCAGAATCGCAAGTGTGAGGGACTTTGCTTTGAGGAGAAAGATGCAAAGCCCCATGTTCCAGAATGGAGGTAACAGCCACCTCAGGTTCCAGAATGGAGGTGGTGGCCATACCAGACTAGATTGGTACCAGCATAGAGAATTTGTTTCTTGGAATCAGGATCAGAGTGCTCAATGATCCAGGCACTTGACCCCTGCAACCAAGAGAGAGGAAAGCATGGCTACTGCTACAGCTGGCAGCAGACATTGGCATCATCCAAATAACATTAGTTTTAGGTGCCTGAAGAATGCAGAAGTTCTGAGGTTAAGAAGGCTTCCACCTCGATTTCAGAAGAAGGCCTAGGAGGTCAGGCAGTGTGCCCCTGAGAGAGCAGTGTGTAAAGCTATGAGTGAGAAGCTTACTCTGTGGAAACCCCAGAAGTTTGGAAAAGCCAAGAATGTGGATCATCTACGGAAAACTACAAGGAGGGAGCAAAGCTGGCCTAAGAGAGAAGCTATGAAAGCTACAGCCACCAGAAGTCCCATAAGGGTGGAGCCACATGGAGCTCACAATTTGCCAGATTGCTTTGGATGTTCCACATGGAATTATAGGACGTAATGTTTGCCCTGCTGGATTTTGGACTTGTTTTGGCCCCAGTGGTTTGTATCTTTCTGTATATACCTTTTGGAATGGGGATGATTATCTTGCACCTTTGAATACTGGATACATATTCAAGTTTTTACTTGTACAGGGGTTCAGAATTGAGAGTTTCTCTTGGATCTTGGAGGAGATTTGGGACTTGGACTTTTCAGCAATGCTGAAACTTTTGGGATGTTGACAACTCTTGGAGATGGACTAAAATGCCTTTTGGACCAAGGGATATGCATGAGACTTTGGGGGTACAAGGACTGAATTTTATGGTTTGTATCTAGTTGTCCCCCCAAAGCCTCATGTAAATCATGGCGGGAGAGGTGGGGCCAGAGGGCCAGTGCTGGGCTCAAGGGGCAGGGCCAGAGAGGTGCCAACCTTTAAACTGGCAGCATGCTCCCCACTCTCCTCCCCCCAGGCAGCAGTTTCTCCAAGGTATGGAGCAAATCATCCTGGACATGGCAGGGTAGAGTCTCTAGGTCTTGCTATGTAATTCAGGCTGCCTTAAATTAGGAAACTTCCAGTAACTGTGAGCTAAATGAACCTTTCCTTCCCTAAGCTTGGGTGTAAGGTATTTGTCCCAGCAATGAAAGAAAAGTAACTAAGAAACACAGCTTGTGTGTCAATGTCTCACCAATATTCATTAGAATAAATGAATGAATAACTTCCACATTTTCTTGTAGTTACTTTAATAATCAAGATCCAGCCAAGAAGATGTGCTATGTATATGTACCAACTCTATATCAGGAATATAAACATTACATACTGTAAACGAGTACAAATTTAACACACTAGGAAAACTTTAAAAGAAAATACTTAAACAGAAGTCTAAACTTTAAGTTTAGCCAGCCAAATTGGAATAAATCTCTCTCATTTACTTTCATCTATTGTTCCTCAATCTTTTGCTCTTTCACATCATCATCCCCTTGTAAGTGTGTGCTTTGCCACATTATATTGACTAATTTATCGTTAGTAACCTCTCATCCATCTGAGAACCAGAAAAACAAGACTGAGCCTCTGCAATGAAACTCTTAGGCAATAAAGTTAATAGCCCTTCATGACTACAACAGCAAAAGCTACGTGAACTGATAAGACTATTTTTCTCAGGGCTAACACGCCAAGGGACAGGGCATTCCATTTTCCCCACCAATGAGAACTGTGTCCGTTTTTTTTATTGCATAAAAAGCCTATCTCCAAGCCTCCCAACCTTGGCTAATTTACTCACTCTTCCCCTTCCTGTAAGATCTCTGATCTGTAAATTACGGGATAATACACCCTGCTGTGTAATCAATACCTACCTAACGCCTGCATGATCTGTATGGTGTAGGGAGAATACCAAAACGACTATGATTTTGTGAGAATAGCACCTCTTCAATGTGGGCAAGGCTGCTCTCATAAAAACGCGTATTTCAAATAAGTGTGTGACTCAGAAGGCTAGGGCTGCAGCTGCGAGGGAGTGGCCTGCCGGAGTGGCCTGCCGGCTGGAGACCGATGATGCTGACGCTGAGGGGAAAGGAGGGGCCTCGGGGGCCTGAGAGCTGCACAGAAGGGCGAAGTCTGTTCCCTTTACAACCTTCGGCTCGGAAATCTACGTGGACGATGCAGGCTTCCCAAATCAGCCGGTCGCTCCAGCTTCCAGCCAGGGAGACCTTTCCACCACTCAGGAGCAGCCAGAAGGGGACCTCAGCACCGTTGCTGTTCCACTAACTTCCCCTGAGTTGCTTCCGCGACCTCCAGACCCCCGTCATACGCCGCTCCCCTGCAAGGTCTGTCTGAGCTACTCGAGTGGCAATCTCAAATCCAACCTGGGCGATCTCTGCTTCAGCCAGTCGCGCTGAGAAGGACCCTAACCCGGAGCCTCGGGGGTGTGGCTAGCTCGGGGACCACGCCCAGCAGTCTTCATAGGCCGAGGCTGTCGGAGGCGGGGCCGGGAGGCCCGCGGCGGATCCCGGCGCTCTACCGCGCTCGGGTCCATGGCTGCAGGAGCTCTAGGTGGGTGTGAAGCAGGTGCTGCCTTCGGGAAGCCTCGTCCTGGGCTATGGTGCGACTGGTGCGACTGCCAACCGGAGAGCCCTGCAGAGGTGAGAATCTGACGCGAGCCGGGAGGGACCTGCCCTCACGGTGGCGGCACAGAGGTCAGGGGGCGGGCCCCGGGAACCGACCCTGCGGTAGGGGCTCGGGTTAGTAGTGGTCTCTCAGCCGCTCGCCTACAGCCGAACGACACACGTTCCGGGCTCTGCAGGACCTGCATGGGACGAGATCCCCTCGGCCCCCAGGGTCCACCCATGTAAACAACGGCGTGCTAGATCTGCGACGTGGAAGCTCTGGACACAGTGGCAGTCCCACCTGAGCGGGCTCGTGGGCGCGGGGCGTGGTGAGGATCCGAGGTGGCTCCGCCAGGGTCCCCTGAACGGTGACTTGCTGCGCTGCCACTTCCCGGTGAGATTGCTTAGGACTCGCTTTGCTTGTGTTGATTTTTCACCGTTGCGGAGCTGGGGTTCATAGTTCGCACTCGAGCTTGTGAAATCTCTGGGTCCGGTCCCTCGCTTCTTGCCAGAGGTCCACAGCGATTCCAGCTTGTCTGCAGTCTCCACAGGAAGGCGCCTAGCTCAGAACACAAACTAAGGGTGAGAGGCAGAGGTGTGTGGTAACTAGTTGATGATTTTCACGGTGGACCAGCCCATTTCTGGATTACCTATAAAGATCAAGAGGGCAGGGAGCAGCAAAGTAAAAGTTATGCCTTTGCAAAGTTTGAGGCAACTTCCTGGATTTCTACTCTTGGCTCTTGCAGTTTATTCCTTGAGGGAAAAAGCTTTTCTTTAAAAAACAAAACAAAACAAAAGTTCATTGAAAATACTATAAAACTGCTGACTGAAAGAGAAGGTTCACAGAAACACACAAAGGAAACCTGCCTGCACAATTCACAAACTATTCAAAAACTGATATTAGTGGTTACTAAAACGACTAGGTCTAGAATTATTTCCTAGACAGTCAGGTAGTGTGTGCTTTTATTTTTATTTTTATTTATTTATTTATTTTTTTGTCTTTTTGAGACAGGGTCTCGTTATGCAGTTCAGGCTGACCTTGAGCTCACTTTTGTAGCCCAGGTTGGCCTCGAACTTGCACCGATCCACCTGCCTCAGCCTCCCAAGTGCTGGGATTACAGGCGTGCGCCACCACACCCGGCGTGTGTGCTTTTAAAAATAATTCTTAATTCTAATTCAATGAATTAGACTGTTACTTATACATGTGCCTTTGTTTACTCAAGGTTTTGTAAGTAAGGTGTGTGAATTACACCCACACGTTTGAACTACGGATGTGTTTCCTGTTTTGGTCTTGCAAGAGTCTCACTAAGAACTTGTTAAGCTAAGCCCTTAGAGCATGTGATTAATTATAAGGATTACTTATGTTGAAAGCCCAGTAGGAAATACTGAAGAGAAAAACCCATTTGTTCTGTAACAGGAAGAGCCTAGGATTTGACATTAGTCTTCCTAGTGCCAGTTCCTTGAGATTTTCTTCATCTATAAAATGGGAACAATTCCTACTATTTAAGGCTTTGAGGAGTAAGAGCAGAAGGAATTAGAATTACATATGAATTAAATATGAAACACACCGCTGAGAGCCAAACACGTGTAAACTCAGTTTTTCATTTATTCTTTCATTCCAATAACAAAAAATGAATCCCATGTGGCCTAAGCGTTGGGAGGGATGTTTTTGGAAGACAGTCCTATCCTGTACAGTAGGGCTAGTCCATGCTCTCATGCAGCTTATTGCCCTGATGGCAGAAAATATGGAAGAAGCAAGTCAGTTTAAGCGACTAAATTGTGAAAACTGAGGCGTGCTCTTGCAGGACTTCCACAAGGGAAAAATTTAATCTTATACTTAGTTGTAACTCTTGAAATTATGAATACATCAAGAGACTTTCTAATCCAAAATTATCTCAAGAAATTTAAATACATATGAAGGTTTTTTTAAAAAAAATAATTTGGGTTTTCTTTTTTCTTTTTCTTTTCTTTTCTTTTTTTTTTTAACTGGGAATTGAAATTAGGACCTATGCTTGCCTGGCAGACCCTGTGCTGCTGAGCCTTATCCTAGCCCTTAATTTTTTTTCAATTATTGTATGTATTTTCAGATCTTACACTGAGTCTGGCCAATAGGATTGTATTACTATGAAAATATGACACAATGAAATTATAATGTAAGAAACATAACCATCAGCTATGAAGGTGAGTGAAGATTTTTGTGCCAAAGGCAATAGAAAGTTAAGAAAGAGACGAGGCTCACCCACAAAACAGATAGGCGTTCTGGTATGCACTGAGTTGTGACCTAGTACCAGGTTGAGGAAAGCAACCTGGAGGTGAAGAATCTACTTCTTCAAGGTTTTCTTTGTTGGGATGGGTGATCCATCAGACAACAGAAAATTGTCTAGTTGATATTTATAGCTGATTTAATGTCTTCCTAACTAGACTATCATGGTTTTGAGAGGAATAAAATAAATTGGCCAAACCGCTGTTTTATTGATTATCCATATGTAAAATCTTAACATTTCAAAATGGGCTTACAAAACATGTGTCAGATTCTCCTCATGCATTAAAATCTATAGTATTAGAAAGCATCTCCATTTTAAAGATACAGAAACTGAGGCCAGAGAATTGAATATAGTTTCACTGTAATTATTTCTCTTGCAGATAATTGCCTGCAATACCTGAAAAGGTTGTGTACTTCCAAACTTGATCTGTTGCAGCCCTGTTTCCACTGCCATGGTACTTGGAGGTGGGGCCTTTGAGAAGTAACTAGGTCACGAGGGAGGTTGAGGCTCACATTGCAAGGATTACAGATTGAGAAACTCTTATCCAAAATTTCTGGGACCAGAAGAGTTTCAGATTTTAGAGATTTGAGGATTTGGGAGTATTTACATGTACATAATGAGTTATCTAGGAGATGGGACCCAAGTCTAAAGAGGATAGTTTTAAGCTGGGTGTGGTAGCACACACCTGTAATCCCAGCAACCACGAGGCTGAGGCAGGAGGATTGCTGTGGGTTTGGACTACCAAATGAGGTCAAGGCAGTCTCAACTACACAGTGAAACTCTGACTCAAAAAGACAAAAATAAATAAATAAATAAATAAATAAATAAATAAATATTAAAAAGAATAACTATGCATAAAACTGAATTTCATACTGTAGAATTTATTACATCAGGCATTTCCCAGTTGCTCAACAAGATTCCAGTTTTGCTGCATTTTGGCTTTTTGGATGAGGTATAGTAAACCTGTTGTGCCAATGAAGAAAGAGGCCCCAGAGCCAAATGCCTTATTTTCTTCTCAGCATGTAAAAACACCAGAGGCAAGGTCTCTTCCCAGAACTCCAAGCCTGTGGGCCCCTGAGCTAAGACTTGAAGCCTCCATAACTGTGAGGAATAGCTGATCCAATAGTATGTCTTTTCAGGACACTGAGATTTTACACTTAAAAAGAAATCCACATCAGAGATATTTTCAAAATCTCAACAAATGAACACAACTTTTATTATCAGTAAGGCTGCATTTTCTGTTAGCAGTAGCTGCCAGTCTGATACACTAAAACATTTCCTCCCTATATTTACAAGAAAATTAAATGCACAAATTATTTATTCAGTTTAATGTGATTTCCTAAGTGCTGAAATGAAGTACTTATAGGGGCTGGGGAGATAGTTTAGTGGAATAAGTGCTTGCCCAGCAAGCAGAAGGTCCTGAGTTAGATCCCTGGTACCACCAAAAAATAATGAAATGAAATACTTAACAGCAACAAAAATTCTCCATTAAGAAGTTTTGTAGAAAACAATATATTAATTAATGTTGAATCCATTATTTGCATAAACTATACAAACTTGTTTTGAAAGACCTTTCTATAAATATAAATATGTTGCAGTATTTCTTTAATTACTTCTCTGCATCTTCAGTTCTTTGAAAGAAAAAAAAAGGGAGAGGATTTTATTTCTAATAATGCAAAGCATTAGTAATACAGAGATTGTAAAGTATTTCATGGAGGAAGTCAGATGAGCTGCAGTCCTTCTTGAGTACTTGGCTCACTACTGACTGGGGAAGAGCTGACATAGAGACAGGGTTTTAATTTTTTTTAATCAACAGTATCTAATAAAAAAATAAATTTTAAAAAGGGGGGCGGCAAGATCGTTTAGCAGTCTAAAGAGCCTTCCTAAGGCAAGCTTAGGCAACCGCAGAGATTGCTGTTCCATTCCTGGCACCACATGCTGTGCCAGTTCCACCCTCAGGGCAGACTGTGTCATCCATAATAAAAACAAACAAGCAAAAAACAGTGTTTACTTAGTGTTATTTTGATTAATTGGAATAATGGGCTTTTTATCCAGTCACATCAGTTTATATGCAGATTCTTCTCCTATGAATTCATACCCAAATTTGCTCTACATTATTTCTTATTGTGTTTTTGTTGTTTTATTTTGTTTTGACTCAAGGTCTTGCTATATAGTTCAGGCTGGCCTTGAGCTCACTTTATAGCCCAGGCTGGTCTGAGAACTTCTAACCATCCTGCTGCCTCAGCCTCCCTAGTGCTAGGATTGCAGGCATGCACCACCACATGCAGATCTCACTGTGTTTCATACTGATTCTAAATTAGTTTCTACTCTTATTTTGCTCTGAAGGGATCTAAGTGATTTGTCTTCCAATTCTGTTCCCTTTCTTCCTGTTTGCATTCTCTTACTAGACCCTATCAGTTTCATAGAACAGAGGCCCAACCACCTGTTTTGTTGATCTTTCTCTCACCAGTTCTTAGAACAGGGTTGTCACAGAAGAAATGACCAGTAAGAATTAGCTAAGTGCTGCACAAACGAATTGCTACCATAGCTCCTCCTGGGATAAGTGTTCAATGGCTACTTTGAGCAAATCGGTGAAATAAATATATGTATATATAACATTATATGAATATACCTAAGCTGTGGAAAGGAATGTGTTTGGTTAGAAAAGTGAAATTAGGCAATTTGGTGGGCAGTAATTGAGAGGTTCCTTTAGATGAGAATGCCAACAAAGTTTCTCTAAGAAAGTGACATTTTGTGTGTGTAAGTTTTACCGCTCAGCTATACTTCCAGCCTAGGAGAAGAAAGCCTAAAAGCCTACAGTCTAAATGACAAGGAACTTAGCTTATTATGGAATAGAAGGAAAAACCAAAGGCAAAAAGAAATTAGATGCATAGATGATCTTGTAGTCTGTGATACTACACAACATGAAAAGGGAAGCTGGTGTAGAATTCTGGAAGGAGAATGACAAGCTAGGACCTTGTCCCTGAGCCTGGCCCTGGGCCTCTGTGACCACATCCAGCACCATCTCCTTCTGCTGCCCTACTTCCTTTAACTCCAGGAGCTCCAGGATGATCACGACCCCTTTCACCCCTTAATCACATCATGCCTTGGGACTTTTGCTTTTAGACTTGGGCAGGGAGGCTTTTCTACTTCATTCTATGCAGTTATTGTGGGGGTTTTTTGTTGTTATTTTGTTTATTTTTGTTCTGTTTGACTCTAATAGACTGTAAGAAAACAGAATTTTTTTTTTCCATACCAAGGATTGAACTCAGGACCCTGCACTTGCCAGGCAAGTGCTTGTTCCACTGAGCTATCTTCCTGGCCCAGAAAGCAGGAATTTTGTTGTATTCTCCACTTCTAAAAACTGCATGACAGATTGCAGGCACACAATGTTTTGATTAGATTAATAAGAAGATGACTTAGTTTTAGAGATGGCAAGAGGGAACAGAAGACAATGTAATAATGTCAGAGATGAGCATATTTATCAGCATAGAAAATTTTGAACCTGAAGGTTGGCTAAAAACTGAAGTTTTGTTATAACTGAGATGAAAAACTATGATGAGGGGTGGACCAGATTCAGCAGGAAAGTGACATAATCTCACTCACAATGACAGATATTTAGAGAATACATCGTAGTGGGCATACAGAGATTTCATTCAGTTTTGCTTCAGCCAATAAGAATAGGCAGAAGTACCATATAGGCTTGCTTCTGTGGCTACAGGTCAGCTGGGGGTTGGCTGATGTGACGTTCCTTAGGTTCTCTGCTTGGGGCTGCATGACTCCCTGGGTTGGAGCCCTGCTGTGGCATGTGTTCAGGTCTTCTTCAGGTATTTTCATCCTGGATATTTCTGTCTGGACTCAGGCTGAAGAGATAGCTGTTCCTCAGGGAATTAAAGAGGTGCAAGAAAGTCAATCCAGGCACTTAGGCAGTTTGAAGCTGACCCCATATCCTCTGCTGAGGTCCTCATGGTCATTATATCCCCTTCTACCCAATGCTAAGGGATATATTGGCAGCTTTTTGTCACTGGAGCAAGATACCTGAGACCACTTACAATGCCAAATGCTTCGGATTCACAGTTTTGCAAGTTCTGCGCCAGGATTGCTTTGGAGAAGTACATCACACAACATGTCATGTCTCAGCTTGTTTTGAGAAAGTGAAGCAAAGAGAAAGGCACTGTGACTTTGCAGTCTACTTTGAGGGTAGTGTCAGTGGCCCAAAGACCTCCCACTGGGCCTCCGTTCTGAAAGGTTCCAACACCTCTCAATGTTGTCTTCCTAGGCACAAAGCTATTGACACATGGACTTAGGGGACATTCAGTATCCAACTTTAGCAAAAGAACAATATTCTTGCACACAAAGAGAAAGATAAAGGGTGAGGATTTGCTCAATAAGGAAATGATTACCGGCCTTAGGTTTATATGCTTAGGTTCATTTGCTCACCACTGACCAAATCAATGAAATCAATGAAGGATATATATATATATGTAAAAAGGGAAAAGGATGTATTGAAAGCTAACTCCTGGGAGATGAAGAGGCCCATTTGTCTCAAATCAGTTTCTTGCCAGGTACAGGTGGGCAAAGGTCTTTTATAGTAAGGAAGAGCATGGGGAGGAGCAAGAGAGAACGCCCATTTCCACCCTTGCTTTGTGGCCTCTAGCTGTCGTCAGCTCATTGTCCCCTTCCTTGTGGAAAGGAAGCCAGAGTCCAGACCTTAGGGGTTGGCGTCTGTATACTCTGTCCCTTCATCTGGGTGGAGAAGAAGGGTGCGGCTAATGTGTTCAACAAGAGGAAGTCCGGAGAAGTGGCTTATCCCTAAAAGAAGGAAATCTAACTTTTGAAGCTCTATGACAAATCTATCACAGAGTAGGTGGTGCAATAAAGAATTTCTCAAACTGGAAATGCCTTCTAGTGGCTAAAAGTGTAGTTATATGCAATCAAGACTTTTGAGGAACCAGATATCCTATTCTGTGTAATGAACGGGCTACTTTGAATTATCGCTCTCTGACAAATAAATATATGAAAAAATGTGCAACATCTCTGGTCATTGGAGAGATGCAAATTAAAACAGTGCTGAGATTCCATCTCGCTCCAGAAAGAATGTCTGTTATCAAGAACTCAACCAATGACAAATGCTGGAGAGGCTGTGGGGAGCAAGGGGCCCTTCGTCACTGTTGGTGGGAGTGCAAACTGATGGAAATCAGTCTAAAGATTTCACTGATGTCTACAGCAGCCACTGAGGAAATCAGTGTGGAGATTCCTCAGTGAACTAGGATTAGAGGTTTACTCCTAGTTGAACCAGCTAGGATTTAATTGAACCAGCTATTCCCTTTCTGTGCATCTTCCAAAAACAATTAAAAGCATCATACCACAGCAATACACATACAGCTGTGTTTATAAAAGCAGAGCAGTTTGTAATAACTAAACCTTAAAAATAGCCCAAATGCCTATCAGATGAGAAATGGATAAAAACGGTTGTACTTTTTCTTTATATAATGGAGTACTACTTAGCAATAAAGAAAGAAAAACCTGAGATATTTCTAAGTAAATGGATGCAACTTGAAATGATACTCAAGTGAAATAAATCAGGTACATGTGTGTATATATTCCTTTGTACTTCTGGTATGAAAAACTGAAAGTGTAAATAAAAACTAAAATGCCTAACAGATATAGTGAAATAGGAAGAAATTGTTCAAAGGGGAAGAAAAACTAGAGTGGAGGGAGAGGGAAAGAAAAAATGAGAAAATAATAAAAGTGGAAACAAAGCTTTGTAAATAAGGAGGGAAAGGGGTTGAAGGAAGGGTAGGGGAGCATCTCAGTTACTCTTGTCATTGCTGGGACAAATGCCCAACACCCAAAATGAGGGAAGGAAAGGTTTATTTAGCTTACAGTGACTGGAGGTTTCAGTCCATATTCAGCTGGCTCAAAGGCAGAGTGGCACATGGCAGAAAACAATGTTTCATGGCAGTGGGCAAAAAGCAACAGCAGGGAGAGCTAGCGGCAGCTCCAGCAGCTAACTTCTCTTCCTCACTTAGAGCGAAGTGCAAATCATCTGCCTCAGGGGAGGTGCAGCACTCACACCCATAATAATCAATCACAAATTCCAGAAGTCATGAAAATTTGGGGAGACACCTACACACAAACCATAACAGGGAGCAAGGAAAAAAGAAGCAAAAACAAAGGGCAGAAGATTTAAAATATGTCATGTATAGGTACACATCTTCTGTGATGAAAGTGACTCTTTGTGTATCTAAATTGTACCAATAAACCTAATAAATAAATAAACCTTTTCTATAAATAGATACTGTTATAGGAAAAAAATCATCTTTCTCTAGCCATTAGTAACTGGCTTTTGTTGTATTTTATGTTGATACTTTTTTAAAAGCAAAATACTGGCCTAGAGATTAGCTTCTTTGTTCCTGGTTTGGGCAGTTATGTAACACTGATGCACCTCTTAAAATTTTGGCATCAGTTTGTTTGAAATGTCTTCTGATTGCTAGGCATGGTGGCACATTGGCACATACCTGTGACCATACCACTCGGGAGGCGAAGGCAGGATGCTTGCTTGAGTTCAAGCCAGCCTGGGTTCCCTAGTAAGTTCGAGGTCAGTCTGAACTTAAAAAAAAAAAAAAAAAGTTAGCCTTGTGGTTATGAGTCCCTGTAAGTTTAAAACTAATCCAGCAGCAACATATATGAGCCTATGAGATGGTGAACAACTCTGGGAGCGTGTATATGTTATGATCAAACCACAGAATTATGTCTTTAAGATTAAAGACACCCTCACGTTGAGAAGTCAGATGCCTTCGTTTTAGAGATAGCAAATTAAAACCAACCCTGATTATTCAATTGGGCTATTATGATCATGCACAGTATAGAGCTTAAGATAGGCAAAAGTATGCAATACAATAGAACATCTAACTTTGCTTTAAATTTTATTTTGCTTTAAATTTTAAGATAATGTGTTAATCTTCTAATAATTTTATATGCTTTAACATTGCAGTATTGCTCATAGGCAAAACTACCACAATTTACCATAGTTTATTAGGTAAATGTAAATGTAACAGAAAAATTAATTATGATGTATTCATGTGGTAGACTGCTAGAGGACAGAGGGAATGCAAAGATGTCCATTAACACTGGTGAACCTGAACAGCAAGCAAGTCACCAAGTAACATAATCTGATTCAGTGTTAGGAAGCAAGAATATTACTTAAAGGTTTTGTCAAACAGGAAATGATTTATTTTTAAAAGAAATGACTGTTAAAAAGAAACTCCAATTTTCTTTTATCTTAAGGGACAATGTTTTCTTGTCTATATCTATAGATATAGATATGTAGATATATAGTGAGAGAGAAAGAGACAGAGAGAGGGGGAAGGAGAGAGTGTCATGGTTTGGAGTTTTTTCAAGGCGAACAATATAATACAGGGCACATTTTATAGCATTAGTTTATTAGGAATCACCCAAGGATCATATAGATATATATGACAGGGATCTAGATCCTGATATCCTGCATGAGTCCTGCTGAAAACCTAGATCTCATAACAGTGCCTCCCACAAGTCCACCTGGAGGCCTTAGAGCCCACAGCAGAGTCTTATGCAGGCCTGCTTCATGGATCTATGCTGGAAAGGCCTGTGCTGGAAAGCTAGGAAGTCTATGGCCATAGGATGAAGGATATGAACTGAGGGATCTGAACTGGAGCTAAGAAACAAAGCTCAAGGTAAGAACCTGAGTTCCCCCCAAAAGTACCACAGCCATTTTTGGCCACAGTGCCATCCCGAGCTCCTCCAGCAATGAGGAAAGCCAAGTTCTCTTCAGGAAAACCAGTGCCACAAGCTTCTTCATGAGGCTAAGCAAGGTACCAACTTTCCCTCTGGATTCAAGAAGCAAAGCTCAAGATGGGGACCAAAGCTCCTCCAGAGTTCATCAGGAAAGCCAGCCTGACAAGGTCCTCCAGCAGAACAGCCCAAGAGAATTAACTGCTTCCAACAGCTCCAGTAGCTTCTCCAAACAGTGTCCCTGACAGCATTTTTCGGCAGCTTCTCCTATTCTGCTTTCAACCCTCAGGTGGGCCTCGCACACCCAGCACCATGCTAGCTTAATAAGAAATTGAACATCAGTTAGCTATACGTATTATTGAATTATACTTCTTTAACATTAACACATATTTCCTAGCTTTACTATTCAGTATTTTTAAAAAGATAATAACATGGACAAGTTCCACATGTTTCTGTTGTGAGTATTCAGAACAGATACCTTAGAGGGATACCGGCCGTGTTTATTGAAATCATTAACAATGTGGCCAACCAAATAGGCAAGCAGGCACAGGGGCTGGGGGTTTAATCCCTGGGCGTGGTGGTGTGCCTGTAATCCCAGCTCTTGGGAGGCTGTAAACAGGTGGATCACTATTAGTGCAATCTAGTAGTGAGACCCTGAACACCCTATAGACCCTTCCCTAAAATAAAAAAAGCAAATAAAAGGTAATTAACTCAGTTAATCCATTAAACATAAACAATGAATGTAATAGACTTTCTTTTGATATGTTGAATAAAGTCGGGATTAAACTCCCTGCATAATTACTCTGCTTGTTTGGATCTTGAGAAGCCATCTCTGATTTGAGATAGCTTTGACTCCTCTGAGTCAGCTGTGGGCTGAACTTTGCCCACACCTGACTTCTACCCATACAGCCCGCACCCAGTGCCACTGCATACCCTGTGCCACCCTGCACCCACTGGGCCACCACCACTTCTCTGTTTCAGTTATGTCTGCTGTGGACTTGCTCCCTAATGTGCTCCCCAAACACTGGACAACTTGCCTTCTTGGGTCAATAACCAGACAAGAGTTTTGTTATTTTTTCTGCCTGGAAACTCACAGCATTCATGTCTGCTTCTTACTTTGAGAACTTGGAAAGTATAACAGAGCTAATCTGCTCTGCTTATCACCCTCTGCCCCACCCTCTCTCAAATACTGGAAACATTTGTTAACAGCTTAGAAGGATATTGTTTGCTTGGAATGAGATCCACCCACCCTCATTTCAGAGATGCAGTTTTGGAATGGTTATGTTAACAACATGGTAAATGACACGAATGCAGCTGCAGTGAATGCAGCAGTAGAATTCATTAGCAAATCAAGTCAGATGTTTTCTCAAAAGTGACTGTAAGCGAAATACTGACAAAAATAAAAATATTCATTTTCTGTTCTTGGGGTTTAAATGAGATGCCCAGAAGGTAGAACAAGATTATGAAGGCCTAATGTGTGTATAAGTTTGCAGGAATTCTTATTGAAACTACCAACTTGAATATTCCCCGGCAGAATAAATATTGTAATGTAATTGTCCTTGGAATACTTTGAATCTGTCAGAGATAGATTCCCTCAGAATCTATCTCTGAAATAAAGTTGGCTCATTTTCATTCAGAGGTAGGTAACAGTCATGAAATAGTTGAATTCAGATTATTTGCCATTTCCCATCCAGAACTGGATGGTTGTTCCATAACTTTGTATTCAGATGACTTCTTAATGTTTATAAAGGAGTAAAACACAGGTAACTTTATAATGTTTATGAACAGTCTTGTTCCTAGGGCATTACTTGGTGAAATGGTCTTTTACTGTTGTTCACAGCCATTCTTCACATTCCTCAGTTATAAAGCCATTTTCTTCATTAAAATCCACAGTTGTAGTTGATAATTTTTCCTTTGTACTTTTTTGATGAGGGTAATTTAAAATTGGGAGAATTTGCCTTTCCTTGAAAAGGAAAACAGATGAAGAGACAGTTAAACATTTAATCACGGTATCTATTAAAGTACGAAAAGATAAAAGCTTCTTGCATAGTGTAAAATACTTTATTCTGCATTTTAATGATTTGTCTCAAAATTCCAAAGCATTTATAATCATGAGTATGATTTGGTGGGGTTACATACTCATTTGAGTCTTATTCTTTAAGACATGTACTGATAAGCAGCCCATATATCTATCAACTGATGAACAGATAAAGAATATAACAGTATTTGTGGAATAAATATATTTATAGAGTATTCTGCTATGAAGAAAGCTAAGCTTGAGTCATTTATAAGAAAATAGATGTACTTTGAGACCATAATGTTGAGTGAAACAAATTACACACCGAAGTTTAAAGATTGTGTGGTGTATATGAGAAACCCAAAGTATAAACAGAGTAAAATAAAAGGTTATCTTTCTCAAAGGGAAAGGAACCTGAGAGATGGAGGAAGGCTAAAGAAGGGAGAGAAAGGGGGTAAAAGGGAATTAAGTCGTACCATGAACATGGACCAGCTCTACACAAAGAAAGCAAGCTCTGTGTACTATGTGAAGACTAGCGAAAATAGACAAATAAAAATTTTAAAGTTTTTTACAAGTTGATTTTTCTATTAGATTTTGTTTCACTTAAGAGAAGGTAGGTTAGTAGACCTGGAAAGTGTCTTTCTTAGGAAATGTGTTCAGGAAAGTTAAACTCACTTTATAAACATTTCCTGAAACACTCAATTCATCCCCACTGAATGGGTTAGCTCATTTCCTGTAATGTGGTGATTTATAGACCAGTGGGATTGCTGGGGCAATTTCTACATTCACACATCACAAACTATGCTTTCTGAGAGACAGGCTAATAATATGAAAGGGTGAAGCAGATGTGGGAGATTGGGATGAATTACAGGCAGGAGCCAGATGTACACAGCCGCTCGGGGCTTCCATGGATTACTCTTGTGCTGGAACCCAAGAGTGTCAAGTTACAAGGGGGTTCCAGACTTCCATGGGACATCTCTCATTCTAAAATGGAAACCACCACTTTAAGCAATTTAATATCATGTTTAAGAAAAAGCCAAGTAGTCGGGCGTGGTGGTGCACTCCTGTAATCCCAGCACTTGGGAGGCTGAGGCAGGAGGATAGGTGTGAGTTCAAGACCAGCCTGGACTACAAAAGTGAGCTCAAGGCCAGCCTCAACTGTATAGTTGGGACCCTGTCTCAAAAAGAAAAAACAAACAAACAAACAAAAAGCCAAGTACAAAACACCTGTAGGCCTATGGAATGCCTGTGAGAGAACATCCCTGAACACCATCCATTCAGGTCTCTGTTTCTTGCAGAAAGCAGGTAAGCATATATATATACACATATATATATACACATATATGTATATATATATATATGTGTGTGTGTATGCCTTGCATTCTTTTTTCTTGCTCTTGTTTTAATTAGTACTATACATTGATTCATAGTGCAGCTCTGGTTTATGAACTCAACACATCTCTTTTTCAAATTTTATTACTTTTAAAAAGAAATAACAATGAGACTGTTTCAAAACACATTAATAGGGCAGCCACAATAATTAATACAATGCATATTGTTGTCTTTACAGCAGTTTTTCAGAGTACAAGATGCAGACATGATAACTTTTCTAAACAATATTGATACAAATATTTCTTCTCTTTGAACTAAGAGAAAGTAGTTCTATATATAGTCCAATATTCCATAATAGCAATATGTTATCAGCAGAACTGGCAGTGTTGGAAGCTGTTGACTTGAACTTTTTTATAGCTCAGCATACTAATCTAGCTTTACTTTTTAATGCCTCGTGGTTAAAATTTTCTGCTGGATGATTAAGGCCGAGTTAAAGCAAGACATGCATAACAAAACATGTAATTTTTGTATCTGACAAGGTCAGTCAAATCCCCTCAGGATTTATCTTGAAACCATGTATAGCATTTTGTAGGACTTTTGTCAGTGTCAGCCCTCTGCATGAGTCATGTCCATTGCTTGACCAGTTTGCTGTCTGTGTGAATATTTTCTCTCTAGGTGACTCTCCTTAGGCACACTGTATACATCATCGATCCCTTTCCTCTGTGGCCCCATAATCTCCTCGAGCAAAAAATTTGGGACACGACTGAATTATAGAATGTTACAGTACAGGTTCTCTTATGTCCTGAGTCCTCACTGACCTTGAAGGGCTATGGCCAAAATATTGGCTATTCTTGTAGCTCTTTTTTTCTCTAATTTTTGGTCTGTAAACTTAACTTGTTAACCCTCCAGAAGAGAAGCTTAGTGATACTATTACTCTATAACATAGATACTTAAGCTTCACATCACTGTCTTTCTGAATATCAAATGCCTTAGACTTAATATCAAACTGGTATTTTCCATCAATCATTGATAGTCTAGTAAATCCCTGTAGAAAAACAAAAAAGGGTGATAAACAAGAATAAGTGACAAGAAAAAATGTCATAGGACTGACCTGCTAAAATTTTGTATATGGTTAGATTTCTAAATTTCTATGTAAAATGTATCACTGGTTTTTGTTTTGTTTTGGGGTTTTTTTGGTACTAAGCACATCTTACATCTTAACCCCTTGCATTCCTCACATTTTTCTTTCCTTTCTCCAGGCTGTGTGCTATCTCTGCTCTGTCCAAACTCCTCAGAAACTTGGTGTGAGATCACTAATGTGTCACAGCTGCTGGCCTCGGTCCTCTACACAAACGTGAATTCCAGCATAACCAACTTGAGCATATCAGCAAATGTAGAAAATAAGTACAGTCTTTATGTGGGCTTGTTGCTGGCCATTAGTTCCAGCGTTTGCATTGGCTCCAGCTTCATATTGAAGAAGAAGGGCCTCTTGCAGTTGGCCAACAAGGGTGCTACTAGAGCAGGTAAGAAACATGCACAACTGATGAACTCAAGTTTCTAGCAACAGAACAGTCCTCTTGTGAGTCCACAATACTACCACTGTAATCATCAACTGTCTCTGTTTATCTTAGCCTCTGACTCTTTACTTGACTGAGCTATGCCACCCACAGTCTCTGACCTCCTGCATTCCCTGATGCCTCCTAAGACTCTTCTTATGTGCTCATCCCAGTCACCTTCT
Organism: Myocastor coypus; assembly: GCA_004027025.1. Classification (NCBI taxonomy): domain Eukaryota; kingdom Metazoa; phylum Chordata; class Mammalia; order Rodentia; family Myocastoridae; genus Myocastor; species Myocastor coypus. Next base: position 1,639 of record PVJA010026193.1, on the reverse strand, counting down.
TTTCCTCATTCTTTCCCAGACTGAACTCCTTTCTCATGGAGCACTCTTCCCACAGCCCTTCATTCTGCTGACAACCTTTCTGACTTTGAGTTCAATTCCACTACCCTGAAAGGCCTCCTTGGGCCATCTTGTGGGGACAGTTCTTTGGCACCTGATCTCCACTGCCAGCAATTTTCTTCCTTGTTCCTAGAATTAGGTATAGTTGTGCATGGGATATTTATTGTTGTGCAAAAGTCTACTTGTGAATTGATACTAGATTCCTAAATGCAGGAACCTTTGCTCCCAGTATAAATGGACAGCAATATACATAGGTCAGTAAGAATAGTGACATTTCAGTTGACAAGTAGGCTCTACCCAACTGTCCTCCATTAGTTATGAATTTTCTACACATTTTCATCCAGTATACTATCAGTGAAATTTTAGTCCCATATGTAAAAAATATATGATTAAACATTAGGCAAATGAATTTCTAATATACTTTTGAGGGAGACTTGCATCATTAGAAAATAAAATACACCATATTGCTATATTAGTTAAAATAGCTTCATCCTGGGATTGCACTAATAAAATGATAAAAGATTATTAAAACTTAACAAATGGATCTACATACACATAACATTTAGCATCATATTTCTTTTTTCTGGGATTACAGGTGCACACCACCATACCTAGCCTCTTAACATCCGAATTTTGAAAGTAACTTTTCAGACCAGTAAAGAAAAATGAATTACTTAATTAAAATTATGGAGGCAGCTTGACAAAAGTAGAAAAGAGATACAAGATTTGTACATTGCACTGTTCAAGAAAATAAATACCTGGTAGTTTAGGGTTAAACTTATTTATTTATTTATTTATTTATTTTTTGTGGGGCCCGGGTTTGAACTCACAACCTTGCACTTGCCAATCAGGCACTTGTGCCACAGAGCTATCTCCCCAGCCCCTAGGGTTAAATTTAAAATGAAAATTTTTGTAAGAAACCTAAAGGAAGGCTTTTCTCATAAAGATAAATGAAGATCTGATTCTCTCTAAAGGCAAATGTTATTTAGATTGAGCAAAAGTGGACAAGATAGCTCCTGTATGGAGCTAACCTTGCCAAAACTAAAAAGCCCATGACATAGTGGAAGAAAAATTATAAAATATATAAAAAAGAACAGTTAAGTTTCTTAATACGCAAAAAAGTCTCATAATATGCAAAGAATGACTGCATTCAACAAGAAAAGTAGTACCATGACAGAAAATAAGCTAAATATATAAACAGGAAATTCACAAAATTCATAAATCAAAATAAAAAAACAAAGAAATGCACATAATAAGTAATCATAAGTAAATGTTATTCCACCAACACTCTCCCAAATACTCACTGTACAGTAATAAAGATCTGTAATTTTTGATGATTTCTATTCAGTCATTTGCAAATTTTGTAAGGATATTTTCCCAAATAAAAATAGATAACTACTTCCATAAGACAATCCATACATACACTATACACCTAGTTTAATTATAAGAAAACCATCTAGGTCAAAGTTAGAGAGTTAAGTATATTAAAATAGAGAAAACTTAAATTTGGAAAGCAAACATAGCAATGTTTTAAGTAGTACTGTCACTACGCATGACAGTAATGAGTAGACATTTTTTTTTT
>PVJA010026192.1:0-29936 GCA_004027025.1 Myocastor coypus | reverse complement strand
TACCAGTCCCCAAATTTAAGAAGCTAACCTATCCCAAACAAGATGAATGTCAAATGTATGCACACTTAGACGTATTGTATAGTAGAATTTTAGAATGCAAACAGCAAAAAGAAAACCTTATACCAGTAAGAAAAAAAGAAAAAGTGAGACTACCTAAAAAACAGGGACAATTAGAGTAACTGCTGTCTTTTCAACAGCAACAGCAGAGCTCAGGAGATGACAAAATGCTATCTTCATTATTCTGATAGAATGCAGTTGCTAACCTACATATGTATACGCACTTCTACTATCCTTCAAAAGCCAGGGTGAAGGAATCCAGCCACTCTCAGGGACACACAAAAGACTCAAAGTCCTTGTCACTGGAAAATTGTTGAAAGATTTCTCCCACAGACCTCCTGAATCCGTTGTTGGGACTTTGGGAAGGTCATTGGATCATGAGGAAAGCGCAGCTGACATGGTCTGGTGGGAAGAGGCAGGTCCCTGACAGCGTTGCCCAGAGGGCCCTAGATCCCTGGCTTTTCCCCCTCTCTTTGCTTCCTGAGCCATACCGTGAGCAGCTTTTCCTCCGCTAGACCACTTTGCTGTCCTGTTTCTGCTACAAGCCAGCTGAGCGTGGACTGAAAAATCTAAGCTGAGATTAGTTTTTCCTCTGTTCAATTGTGTGAAGTAGTGTGTTCGTAGCAACAAGAAAGTAACAAAGACACATATTGTCATTAAGTTATAAAATACATACTACAGGTCTAACAAAAATAAGCCCAGGTAGAAATCTGAGATAAAGGAAAAATTTGCTAGAATGATAAATTGATAAATATAGGACTAAATACAATGAAATATCAACAGAAATAACAGAAGGATAATGCTGGCAGAATATTAAGCCTTTTTTCTTTTTTTTTTTTTTTTTTTTTTTTTTGCGGGATTGGGGCTCAAACTCACAACCTTGCACTTGCCAGGCAGGCACCTGCACCATGGAGCTATCTCCCCAGCCCTTACGATATTAAGTCTTTATTCACGATGATAGTAGTGTAGGAGCTACACTAATAATGCAGAGACTTGCCCTGGCGATACCCAGTGGAGATATCTTGGAAAGTGACTACTATTGCCTCATGAAGTCTTGCTGTTGTTCAGGTCTATTAGTTTCTTCTCCCTTTTTAAATCTCATTTTGTGGCCATGAAGAAGCTAATATTTAAACATGCCCCATGATGAATGCCAAGTCAACAGGGAACAAGGAAAGCATGGACACAATAGTGGTAGACTTCACAAGTTGTGTAGTTGCCACACCCATAATCCCAGTGCAGCTAGAAGGCCACCCCAAGGCTGCATGGGCACAAACCATAACACCTCCATGACTGCTCAGTTCCCTTAGTTCCTGCACTAGATTTATCTGTTGCTTCCACATCAGTTAAACAGATACCGTGCCTCACATCCATGTTTGAAAAATTCTTTCCCTAGAATTGTACTATTTATGCATATAGCAATCAAATGTTATAAGCAAGGTTTTGTTTTAATATATTTAGTACAGGGTCTCCAGGGTCTCACTACACAGATCAGACTCAGTGATCCTCCTGTTTTCAGCCTCCCAAGCACTGGGATTATAGGCATGTGCCACCATACCCAGTCTCATTCACCCCCTCAGCACACCCCAGGGCTGGAACCGCCAAGGCAAGCCAAACTCCTGGTCTCTGTGACTGCCTAAGTAGGCACTTTAGTCTGTTGAGCTATCTGGACAGCCCTTAAGCAAAGGTTTATTATCTTAATGGTGTATGTGATTTAAAATATTTATGTTGGCCAAAAAAGTTAATTCGTTCTTATGCTTTATTAGCTCACTATCATAATTATTATTTTTAACAACAAAAATAATAGGAGGAAATCAATTGAAGTACTTTATAAACTATAAAATGTTATGTATAAAATATGATCATATTTATTATACATGTGAATTTTTATCTTGCATAAATATAACACCATGTATATGGTATCTTATTTTTAAAGAATGCATTAATTTATATGATTGTAGTTCTACTGTACTTTTTACTTAAGTATCACTAGGGAATCTATATTATAAGTGAAGAAATCTGACTCAAGTTAACTGAAAAACAAAAAGAATTTGTGGGGAGGCTATTGGGTATCTGTGGGGGGGGCATCTCAGCCCACTCTGGGGGCAGGCCTAGCAGGGCATATGGTGCTGGCGATCAAACCTCCATCCCTGTGCTTTGCCTAAGCTTGCCTAAGCAGGCATTTTAGACCGCTGAGCTATCTTGCAGACCTTGTTGGGCATCTTAGAAAATGAAGAAGTCAGTGGAAGCAGATTTAGGAAATAAGCAAGGACAAGGATGGGTACATGGCAGGAACACAGCCAATGCTGTATGGTATTAACAGTCTATTGAAGGAGCATCTCTGGCCCTGCTGCCAGGACTAGGCAGTCATGGAGGAGATGAAAGAGACCCACCCTTCTTCTTGCTCTAGCTGTGAATGGAACTGGACTGGATTGAGCTGTTTGCAGGACCATACAGGAAAGAAGATATTAACCCCACCAAGCAAGACTTCGTTGGGCAACCATGTGACATATTGGCAAGTTACTGACTTCTCTGAATGTCTATAGCTAGGGTCGTATCACTGGGCACAGGGCCTCTTTGCTTCAGTGCTGGTGACATTCACCAAGATTTCAAATTCTGAGTGATGGCATATGAAATCTAGGCTATATGCACATGTCTTATCTTCTAGGGACAGGCCATCCATGATGCCTTTCATATTCCATAATTCCAAAAATCACATATGGCAGGGTCTCTCATAAAGGAAGTTGAATTTTAGAACTTGGATTCAACTGCCATGTAAAATAACTAATACAGTGTTTAAGGTACTATGCTCCATACTCCAGATACTTTTTCATAAAATAAGCTTTAAATATCCTATTAGGGACAATTTCAAGTATGTATAAATATAGAATAGTACAGTAAATCTCTGCTCTTCAACTAGTTTCAGATTGTTCAGCTCAAGGCCAGTTTGGTTTTAATTCTATCCTTACTAATTTCTCCCAATTGTGATTATTTTAGAGCAAATCCCAGACATCATAGTGGTTCATCAAAAAAGATTTAGTATGCATGCAAAGTAGATCATGACATTTTTAAAAAGCAACAAATATAACCAGAGTACTATTTTCAGCCCTAAAAGTCTTGAGAATTCCATAATACCATCAAATATTCAAGTGTTTAAATTTCGCTAAATTTTTCATTATGTTTTTGTCTTTTTATTTCCTTTTTTTTCCTTTTGCTTAAATCATGATTTGACTGATTAATATTCTTGAAGAGTATAGTTTCATGACTGCATTTCTCTGATGTTATTCAACATGTCCTTCTGTCCTACTTATTCCTTCTAAATTGATAGTTAAATCTAGAGATTTGGGTTCAGTTTTGAAGGAGGACAATCTTAGAGACAGTATCTGTGTACTTCTATATATCAGGGTACATTAAAACTACTTATAAATTCCCCATTTGTGATCAACTAGTTTCAGAAATTTCAGCTCATGGCCAGTTTGGTTGTAATTGTATCCTTACTCATTTCTCCCAATTTTGATTATTTTAGAGCAAATCCTAGACATCATAGTGGTTCATCAAAAAAGACTCAGTATGCTTGCAAACTAGATCATGACACTTTTAAAAAGCAACAAATGTGGCCAGTATCCATGTATTTCTATAGCAGGTACATTATAACTACTTATAAATTTCCCGTTCGTGATCCTGGCAGTCACTGTTGATTGTTACTTCAATTTAATAATTCATGAGAAGTTGAAAGACAGTGATCGATTAATTTTTTTCTTTCTCACTTATTAGCTTGAATCATTCTTATAATGAAACAATTACAAAATCCATTCTTTGGTTGCCCAGAAGTACAGCAAAGTTCACTTGGAGAAGTTAAAATAGACAGTTCTATAACAGCTTTAAAAAAGATGAATTGTTTCTCTACTGTCCTCCAGAGGAGACTGATAAATTTCATTGTCTTGTGAACTCATGGATTTAGACGTATTTGATGTATTCCAGTTCATGATACTTAATATCCTTTTTAATTTGCAAATTTTCCCCATTTGGCCATGGGAAATTATTGTCATTGGCTTCTGAGTCCTCTGGCTCCATACTGGGGCCAGGTTCTTCTTACCCACTTTCTGCTCCAGGCCTGCGATTGTCTGTTTCCCAGCACACCTGCAGCAAAGCATGGCATTTTGTTGAAAAAACAACAACCTGAGCTCTGGAGTATTCTTTGCTACTAGACTGCTCCAAGCTTCTAGAACTTTACAGTAGTCAGACATAAAAACTAGTACTATTATTTTTGCTGAGAAAAAAGTATGTCAGGCATTTCTATTCCTCTTTCTGATTCAAATTTAGAACTACAGGGTTTTAGTCAGCCTCATGAATCTTACATTTATATATATATATTTTTTTTCTCCTGTGCTAAAATTCTTGGCCTTCAAGGACAACTACAAAATTACTTATGTGTTGTATTTCCCAGGAAGCCCACAACTGCCCAGCTTTACTACTAATAACATGGTGACCAAAATCACAATCGCTAGAAACAGTTGCTTTGTTGTTGTCGTTGTTGTTTTCAGCATCTCTTGCTTTTAGGTTATCCCTGCTAGAGTTGTTCAGGCAAATCACTGTGCCTTAGAGATACCTAGAGAAATTCCGTTGTGTGCAGCTCTCTTACCAAACTACCAAATGGACTCATGTGTTTAATTTTGCTTTTGATTTTTACATTTATTTGAATGCCTATGCAAATATTCATAAAATCCAAAAATCAGATCTATAAAAGAAAGCATATTCAGAAAGGTCCTTCTTCTGTCACTGTTCCTCTTCACCCTGTTTCCTCCCTACCCCTCATGTAGACATTTATATTAATTGTTTTTACTTTGTACTTGAAACATGTAAAGAAATGTGTATTTAATGATATCTCCCTTCTCTTAGCTAAAGGATAGTATACTATACATAGTTTTACTTCCTTATTTCTTTTGAGACTATACTTAGTATGCATATATATTTAGTATTATGTGTACATATAGTATACATCCATATATATTTTTTTCTGAAGGTCATTCTGTACTAGCCTATACAGGTATTCTTTAGCCATTTTCTTTTAAAGAGGTTAATGCTATGATTAAATCCTTACATATGCTTTTCACATTTTTGCCAATCATCTTTCGAATAGATTTCTCAGCATCGTCCCACATCACCCAGTATCCTCCAGTCAGGGCCTGTTTATTCCACCAGACATGATGAGGCTGTCGGTTTCCTCATAGCCATGCCAACACAGTATGTTGTAATATGTGAAACTTCTGCCAGTCTGACAGATGAGAAGTGACTTTAGAGTACTTTCCATTTGCATTTCTCTTATTAACTCGGTTGAAAAGCTTTTCATGTGATTAATGCCATTTGCATTTCTTTTTTCCATAGTTGCTAGTATCTTTGGCCCACTTTCCTACAGGGTTGTTAGTCTTTTCCCTATTTTTAGAATCGCTACACATTAGCCTGGTAAAACTTTGCCTTTCATATAAATTGCAAATATTTTCTTCCAGTTTCTTACTTGCTGCTTTTGATTTTGCTGCTGATGTCTTCTTCTTCCATGCAAAGACTGCTTTTCTAAAAATGTAAGCAGCAAAAGTATCACCCTTTTCCTTCTCTATTGCCAGATTTTAGTCATAGAAAATTTGTCTATTTTCAGGTCAAAGAGAATTCTGGGTTTTTTTCTAATGTTTGTATGATGGCATTTTCACAAATATTTACTTCGGTGCATGGTTATGCAGGCTGGGCCATCTAAGTCCATGGTGTCAGCCTCTTCCGAGCTTTGAATGAGAGCTTCATATATATGACATGCAGACAGGTGTGAAAGTGAGCAAGCATGCATGGAAAGGAAAACACACCAGATGGGGCTACATTGCTTAGCAGCCCATGCTCTTGCTAATTAACTTGGTCCTTTAGGAGCAAGAACTCAACTCCTACAAGACTTAACCTAGTCCCTTGAGAGTGGCCTTACTATATTGTTAGGACAGTATAATAGAAAAATGTAAATAATATCACAAATTTAATAATGATGATTTGGGCCGTTCCTCTGTTTTGTTCTTTGTCTTTTTTTTTTTTTTCTTTTAATAAGGAATACCATTGAGACAGATTCAAAATATTTTAGTAGGACAGCCACAATGATTGATACAATGCATATTGCTGTCATTTAGTAGTTGTTCAGAGTATAAGATGCAGACATGATAACTTCTCTAAACACTATTGGTATAGATATTTCTTCTCATTGAACTAAGAGAAAGTAGTTGTATACATAGAACAATATTTCATAATAGTAGTGGGTTATGAGCAGAATTGGAAATGTTGGAAGCTATTGACTTGAGCCTTTTACAGTTCAGCATACTAATCTAGCATTACTTTTTGTGCCTCATGGTTAAAATTTTCTGGTAGGTGGTTAAGTCCAAGTTAAAAGCAAGACCTATATAACAAAACATGTAACTTTTGTATCTCTCAAGGTCAGTCAAACTCCCTCAGGATTTGCCCTGAAATCATGCACAGTGCTTTGTACAACTGTTGTCAATGTCAGCCTTCTGGATGAGTCACGGCCATTGCTTGATCAGTTTGCTCTCTGTGAAAGCCTGAGAGAATGTTTTCTCTCTAGGTTATTCCTTAGGCACACTATATCTTCCTTTGTGTTGGCTTTGAAGACTTTTCTGTGTTATTGGATCTACCTATAGAAATAGCAGTAAAGTATACAACTCAGAAAAGCTGCTCATATTTCAGGTGGTGTTCTTTGTTTTAAAAAAAAAATTAGTTTAAAAAGTTCAAAGGTTTAGAGATGAGTAATAGTATAGATGGCATTCTTAAGAAACAAGCAACGATGGACACAGTAAAAATTATAAAAGCAAAACAATTGCCAGGTGTGGTGGTGCATACATGTAGCCAAGAGGCTGAGGCAGGAGGATAGCCAAGTGTGAGCCCAGCTTCGGCATCTTAGTGAGACTTGTCTTAAATAAAGTAAATAAAAATGGCTGAGGATATAGCTCAGTGGTATTGAACTCTTAGGTATAATCCCCAATAAGTCCCTAGTAACATATAAACACACAACAGAAGAAATGGATATTCACGTAATTTAAATATGCAAAATTTGATTCAAGAAAATTAAATGTGTGAATTACTATCACAAAAATTGCTATGATTTCATTGCTGATGAAAGACTCCTTAATTTGTAAAATTAATACAAAAACGTATTAACCCCAATGAAAATAATGATAAAAACAAATCAGAAAGTTAGCATGGAGGGAAACATTTGAATTCTATTGCATAGGAAACTGATCAAGAGAATTATATTGCCTTACCAACACTTACTCAAAAAAAATATTTTCTGCATGAAAATTTTCCACCCTGAGCATAATGTAAGTTAAAACACTGGGTGGCACACAACCCGCACAGGTCAAAATGGTGAAGAAAAAGGATCCTGTATATACTGTGAGGGGACCAGGAGAGAGTGACCAATCCAATTGTGTGAGTTCAGGCTTCACAAAAGAGGTGGCATTGAGCTGGTTCTCCAGGTATTGTATCAGAAAATGCACTGCCCTCCCACCAGCCAGTATACTTCAGTTTGTTAGTTGCCCAGTTTGTTAATTCCAGTTCTAGTTGATTCTGGTCTCTTAGAAACAGCTGGTCACTGTGATGCACATTGTATAAACTGATCCCCAGTGAACAAACCATTCTACCCCTGTACTTCCTGCTTACTTATTGCATATAAGCCCTAGACCACCAGAGATCAGAGTCTGCTGTTCTAGCAATTATCCCTATCAGTACCCACAAACATAAATACATACATCTGCTTCCAAATCCTGGGTGTCATCTTAATCTTTCTGTTTGCCCTTGCATCTGGTGCACTGACCAGGAAGACCAACTATGCTGACTTCTGTGGTCATGGCCCTCACAGACAAAAGAAAGACCTTTCCAGGCCCCTTTGGGAAGGTACACCCTTGAGATTTCTCAAGTCTCCTCAAGGTCTGAAGGAGGATTTCTAGCTCTGAACTCGAATAGCTCATATCAGACTCCGAAGGGAGTAGAACACAATCTGTTTGTCTGCCTGTTTGCCTACCTGCTTGATCTGGTAAAACCCCTGGGGAGTACCCCACTTAGCCAATCAGTCCTGCTCTGTTCAAGCAGAAGTGTTTGTTTGATCAACTCTTGTTATTTAAGGCCACCTTCAAGTGAAGGGGGTTGGAATGTTTAACTTCTGAGTGACTGCTGAATGAATGTGTGAATGAGCAGAAAAGACAGTTGACGCAACAGGCTGCTCCGTCTGTGCACCAAAATTGTGAAGCCTTGGTCATGGTGGCTGATTGGGTCTTCGCCTGTGGTTCTGTGGTGATTGACATATGGCATTAACAGTGGCCTTGTACTCTTCTTAGATAAGTCCTCCCAAAGTGCATGCCGGGTGGGGATCTGAATGCTGTCTGTGAGGGGCATCCATCCTTCATTATGCCATCATTCAATGGTATACAATATGCACCGTAGAGAGATAAAGTGGAAACTAGTTAAAGCTTACAGTTCCTGACTTCAGGAAAAAATAAATGCTTGTACAGAATGAAAAATGCAAAGAAACCACACCCTGGATCTCAAAGAAAATGTAAAAGATACCCATTCTTCCTGAGAATTCCACCTTGGCACCTATACTGGCTGCTGTAGTTGCTGTCATCACCCATAGCTTCACTCCTCACCCCCAACTCAGTCCAGTTCATTGCCTGTGTTCAGCCATAGAGCCCTCCCCTGGAGACAGGTCTGTCCTTGTCAGATGGCATCATCTGATGCCCACCGGAATTGACCATCAGCATTTCCTTCTGAGTTCCACATTTTGACTGAGGAAAATTGTACTGTCATCCCTGATAATAGATTGAGTTGTGCCCTGCTGGGCCTGAATAGACAGGACAGACAGAGCTGTGTCAAATTGAGCACCTGAGAGCCCATGGTCATTGCAAAACTCAGGAGCAAACCTGTGACTTTCCTGGTGGAAAACAATGGGAATGGAGCTCCATGCCTTCAAAAGTTCCCTCTGACAAAAAGGTACTATCTTGCCTCTAACCCCTTCTATGAGGCGCAAACTTACACCCTAGAAGGAAAACTTAACACCAAACCAATAGTCTCCCTCTTGTTTAATCCTGTACTTTCACTTTAAACTTCCCTAGAGGATGCATACATCAGCCTAAGACAGATAACCAGAATCCTGAAGTCCTAAAACCTCTTGTCCTAAAAGTATAAACTAGACTTGCCTCCAGACCTGACCTTCCACCATGCCACACTGCAACCCTCACTGATGTCAGTTGTCATAGAAAATATAAACAGGCATCCAGCCACACATTGACATGATAGACTATTACTCACCATGGGCAAGATCTTTATACCATTCTGACCCATACACCCTTTTTGGATTGTTTTAGATTTTTAAAATGCCTTCCTATGCTTGCAAGTGGCTCCCGTGAGCCCTTTCAACCAAGAAAATCCTGAGATAAAAGACTAGCTCATTTGGATTTAATTACCATAAAGAGTTAAAAACACACCCACTTTGGCCCCACACAATAAGAAAGCCATCCTGCTCATCAGAACAAACCCACAGTGATGTCTAAAAGGCTCTCAGATTCAGCCCAAGAGAGAAAAGCTTTATCCTGTCTGCCCAAGGACCTGAGTCCAGCCTGCCTCCTCCTTACACTCACCAACCCCCAGCCACTCAGCCAGACACAATGTCATCACCACCATGTCTATCTCCTGTACCACACCCTCCTGCTCTTCTGTCACCAATTCCTAACTCTATTTAATACTAAAGAATGTGTATTTTAGATGGGGCCCCAGCCAGGTTAAAGTCCAAAATCCCCACCTCTGTGGGTGATCCTGATGTTTGAATGAACACAGTCATCCTCCCAACCTCTATAAGATCACTACAAGTCCAATGTAGTAGAGGGACTTTGAACACCCTGTAGATCCTTGCCTAAAATACACACACAAAAAAAAGAATATTCATCTCTTCTATCAATTGTTTAAACATGTATTTACATGTTACTTTGAATGACCAAGCACAGCCAAACTGGGACTGTAAGGTGACAGAGGGCCATGAAGCCTTAGATCAGTTCTCTCCTGCCAGACCCCAAAGAGGGGAAAAGAAGCCAGTACACATGTCTACAGGTACTGGAGTCATCTGGTGGAACCTCCACTGAAAGGAAGTTCGGCCAAAGCAGGTCCTGTGGGATTGATGGACTATCAAACACAAATGCCTGTACATGACTGGGTGCCCATACTTCTTCTGGGATGGGACCTCCGCCACCACACTCAGGTCCACTGTCCCAAACTTGATATTGACTCTGAGTGTGCCCCTGGAGGAAGAATAGTGCCTGTGTCAGCCTGAGATGCCTGATAATCATAACGCTCAAACTAGAGAGATTCGTTTCTGGAAGTATGGACTCACCCTGGGGCTTGCTATCAATCATACCTCTTTGAGGATCAAGCTCTGTCCCAAGGCAACCTCCACCTGCCTCAAACAGTATACTTCTCCTGCCTGTGAAGCCAGTTCAAGATCTCCAAGCTGCCGGTGCTGCCACGATCGCCCTATGTATATGTTGCCTTCACAAAAGCTCAGCTACAGTATCTGACAGAGGCTGGTTATCAGAAGGACACACAGTACGTGTCTTGAAGCTTCTGGCTTCTACATGCCTGCTCAGACTGTCAGTCCCTGGGAGCTTCCAGTGGTTTCTAAGGGGTACCTTGTCCCTTTATTTCTATGCTCTAGCAGCCACTGTCCTGATCAAAAAAGCTGACAAGCCCACCTTAGATGAAAACCTCAATTTCTAGATGCTACATGCTGTACTGGAGTGAACTGTTCTAAAAAATGAACTCCATGACAGATGCTGAGTATGCCCTGTTTACAGATGCCAATAGCTCTGTTAGAACTAAAGTCCAATAGGCTAGATATGCTGTGACCACCTTGGGCAAAACTATTTTGGCCAAAAGTCTCCTGCAGGAATGATCTGTATGGCAAACTGCTATTTAGAAACCTGCCACTTGTGACACAAGATGATCCTCTCCAGAGGCCTAGGACCCCTGTGGGGATCCAACTGACTGAAACATCAGCCCCAGCCAGTAAATCTTTACCCAGCATCCCTGGAATATCAGAGCCCCTGTCATTTGTTCTGCAGGTTCAAGCCACAGCACTGGCACTGATACTTCTGCAGCTAACTCAGGCTTCAGTGTGTGTGTCCCTGGCTCTGACCTAAAGCATTATAGAAGACTCTCCCCATTTGAAGACACAGAAATAAAACATAAAACTGCACACAGCTTGTAACTAGTTGAAAGTCCAGCTGTATTTGTAGACACTCCTGCACACACACGTAACCCAGGTATATGTTAACTACCTCTATAAGTTTCTGAAGTCCAGTCATAGAGCCACTAAAAACTTTACCTGGACAGCTCCTCCCATGTTTCTCTATCACTGTGCGCCCTGAGCAACCCATGCATAACTGAAGCCTGAGGACACAGTTCACAGGATTGCATTACACCTATTCCTTTTGATTTTTGCATCTTTTTAGGCTTTGTATGCCAGTCTTTGTTTTCCTGTCCCCTGCTAGCTATGTTCTTTTGCCTTGAACTCCATGTATGGTTGCCCCAAGAGAACAGGACAGTCGATCAAACACTTGACCAAGATTTGATGAGCATCCAAGACACATTCGACATTGTCCTAGATCAAATTGACTCCCTCACTGCCCTCTCTCCCTCACTTGCCCAAGTGATGTTACTAAGTAAACATATCTAAATTCTAGTTGGGCCTTGTTTCAGAAAATCATATGTAATATGCCCAGCAAAGATTTGCTGAGGAATCTAAAAGAGGGGAGAAATATGCAGGAAAAAAAATATGCTTTTTCCAACCTGTGTACTTCAGTTTGTTGACTTCCCAAGCAATAGTTGGTATTCCAGGTCTAGTTGCTACTGGTCTCTTAGAAACAGCTGATGCACAGCTGGTGCATAACTATAATATGTAGGTGGTCACTATGATATACACTATGTAAATTAGTCCCCAGTTGACAAGCCATTCTGCTTCTACTTCCTGCTTGCTTAACCCATGTAAACACTGGACTGCCAGAGATCAGGGCCTGATATTCTGGGAATGAAACCAATCAGTGCCCATAGACAAATGTATCTGCCTCTAAATCTTGGGTGTGGTTTCCATGTTTCTGCATTGCAGCATGAATGTATGTTCTCAGGTGGATAAGAGGTGGAACATTCTAGGGAGCTGGGGAGGATATGTAGGTTGAAACTGAAAGGCCGAGTATGGTGGCACATGCCTGTAATCCCAGCACTTGGGAGGCTGAGGCAGGAGGATCAGTGTTAGTTTGAGACCAGCCTGGGCTACAAAAGTGAGCTCAAGGCCAGCCTGAACTGCATAGCGAGACCCTTTCTCAAAAAAAAAAAAAAAAAAAAAAAAAAAAAAAAAAAAAAAAAAAAAAAAAAAAAAAAAAAAAAAAAAAAAAGACAAAGAAAGAAAGAAAGAAAAACTGAAGAGGAGTTTGACCACAGCTGAACTGGAAAGTTGGGACCTGGGGCTGTATAATAGGATATGGGGCTAAAAAGAGGGCAGAGACAGAGAAGTAGAGCTTTCCTGTGGGGGAAATAGACCTGGTCATAGCAGCCCAGAAGATAGTTTTTCGTGAGCTCCTAGCTCATCTTTATCAGGGACTTAGTGGAAAGAAAAAGCGCACTTCTGGTGGATGCCCTGGAGCTTTCCCTTGGCTCCTAACGTTGGCTTGCTGAGCTCTGGAACATCTCAGGTTTGATACAGTGACAAAATTCCTGGCCAACAGAAGAAGATTGTTACCCCATAAAGTAGATATGTGCCCTGCAGTCGTAGTAGTTTAGCTTATAATCTGAAATCGTTATTCAGCTACCAGTTTGGTAGCTGGTGGTAAAACATTAGGAACAAGAAAAGGAGCTGCCACTTATTGTGTGGCATTTGCCTGTCACTTTGTGTATATCATCTTATTAATTTTTATATGAGCCTTGTGAGCTTGATATCATTTTATGTATTTTGTAAGTTAGAAACTAGAGAAAATAGGACTGAATAACCACCCTTCCTACCCCTAAAATGCTCAAAATCAGAACGACCTGCATCATTTAACAACTCATTCCTTAATCCCTGTCCCAGGGCTAGCATTGCCTTGGAAAATAACCACAGTACCACTTTAGGCCTTGATGCCTCAGACCAAATCTTCCATGAGGGCTGGGCTCTGGAACAAGCATTATACAGTATCTTCTCTACAGGCCACAAGTGACTTCCGAACTGGAGGGGACAGTGGGAGCAAAGCTTAGCTGAAAGCCAGCTCCAGAGAGTCAGAAAACAGATCCACTGGGAAACTGCTAAATGAGGGACATGGGACAGATGGAAAACCAGAAATCTGGGGATAGGGCTCCAGCGATGGCCAGGAAGAAGAGAAAGTGTGATCCCTAGCCATTGCCTAGAATCAGCATCACCTTTATTCAAGATTTTTTAAAAATGTACCTAAGGCCAAAGGATGAAAGGTTTTGTCCTAATGACCAGCAGAAGTCCAAGCATGTTACTATGTGCAGTGTCTGGTATCGAAGCACATGAGAAACAAACTGTGGCTCTGCCCAGAGGCCTGGGACTCAAGGGTCTAAGTAATCTTACTGCAACACAGCTACCTTCCACTATCCAACAAGGAAGTTAGTTAAAAACACTAATGCACCAGTTTCAAGTCAAGCTCCCTAGTCTGTGCTAGCACAGTTACAGAGACTTGAGGAGATCAAGGGTTAGGGCTCAGCATTCCCGTTCAGCTGAAAAGGTCACAGGAAATCAGCAGATAAAGCATGCAAGGAAAGGCTGAGAGCAGATTTCCTTGCTTCACATCACTGCGGCAGAGAAAATGACATACCCTAGATTGGATGCTAGTCTCTGCCTGAATTTTTCTCTCTAAACTTTATGATTGGCTCAAGCTACCTGAAACTGGAGTTCATAGTAACTTGAGGCCTTGAAATAATGTGTGTCTGTGTGCTCTTTGTGTTATTTTGTCATGAATTGGAATCTCCTTGGCACTGTGCTTCAGCTACTGTGGTAGGGTTCTGTTTGTAAAAGTCTGGATCTACAATGTTCACAAGTTGCGAACATTACTGTAGTGAACATTTAATTTCCTGCTTGCGACATGCCCTTAGCATTAAGGGAAGAGCAGCACAAAGGCTGAATCCTGACTTCAACAACAGGAAATCAAAGCTATGTAGCTAACAATGAAGAGAAGAAAACCTCGGGGATGAGGCAATGGAGTGGATTGTCTCTTGTGTACCCACTGACGGTCAGAGGACAAGCCCAGTGAGCAAGATAGCCTGAACTGAAAAGATTTGAGAAGTGAATATAAACTCAAAGATGGGGAAGCAGGTGTCACTGTGGTGGATTTCTAATTGGTGGTCAGCCTATTATGTCCAGCTGAATTAAACTAGCACGGCGCTGGGTGTGGGAGGCCCATCTGAGGGGTGCTGCCAGCAGCAGAAAGGCAGAAGGAGAGAAGCTGCCAGAACGCTCTCAGGGATGCTGTGTGGAGAAGCCATTGGAGCCGTTGGAAGCTGCTAGCTCTCTGGGGCTGTTCTGCTGGAGGATCTTGTCGTTGTGGCCTTCCCGATGAACTCTGGAGAAGCTTTGGTCCTCACCTTGAGCATCGATTCCTGGCTCCAAAGGGGAGGATGGTGCACTGCTCAGCCTCATGGAGAAGCTTGATGCATTGGCTTTCCTGATGGGTCCTCAGCTTTCCTCATCAGTGGAGGAGCTTGGGCCCTCACTGTTGCTAAGGATGGCTGTGCTGCCTTTGGGGGAGCTCTGGTGCTTGCCTTGAGCACTGCTGCCCGGCTCCATTTTGGATCCCTCAGCTGGTTAGCACAGGCCCTTCTTCCCGCTGGCATAGACTTCCTAGCTTCCACCACTGACTTGTGGGCCTTTCTAGCACAGCTCTGTGAAGCAGGCCTGCATGAGACTTCATCATGGGCTCTAGGCCTCCAGCTGGACTTGTGGGAGGCATTGTTATGAGCTCTAGGTTTTCAGCTGGACTCCTGCAGGACATTAGGATCCAGGCCCTCGGCTGGAGTCTTTAGTATGTAATGTGTGAATAGATTTCCTACATTTGTGTATGATTCTTGAGTGATTCCTGATAAACTAATATTATAAAATATGTCATGTAAAACATGACAATGACAAAACAGAATCAAGTAGAAAGATAAGGGCTAGATAGGAGAAAATTCACAGATGTCAGAGGAAGACAGTATTTCAGAACCATGATACCTAAGCCAACACGCGTGCTAATGCTGACAGTCACCATCTATGAAATATTTATTTTTTTGCTTGCTATATTTGTTCTGTAAATTGTTATATAGAATCTTCTCTTCTAGACACTGTGTTAAGCTCTAGGTGTATAATGATGGATAGAGTAATGTGGTTTGGTGCTCACATAGCTGATATTCCCTGAGTTTCATGCTGTACATCATTTACTCCTTGAAAAAAAAAAAAACATGAGAGAACTGGGCATGGTGGCCCACGCCTGTAATCCCAGCACTTGGGAGGCTGAGGCAGGAGGATCAGTGCAAGTTCGACACCAGCCTAGGTTATAAAACTTAGCTCAAGGCCAGCCTGAACTGCATAGTGAGACTCAAAAAAAAAAAAAAAAAAAAAAAAAAAAAAAAAAAAAAAAAAAAAAAAAAAAAAAAAAAAAAAAAAAAAAAAAAAAAAAAAAAAAAAAAGACAGAAACAAAACAAAACAAAAAACATGAGAGATCAGAATTGCTGTCCTCACTTCACAGGTTTAGATCTAGAACACCAACCCAGAATGTCCTGGGCTCAGAGGTGGGGCTTTGGGGAGATGACTGAATCAGGAGGGCTGTACTCCTTGGTGGATTTATCCACTGGCAACCTCATGGTTAAATATGCTGTTAGAAAATAGGGCCTGGTCGAAAGAAGCACGTTGGTGGGCGCATGCCCGGAGGATGCATCTCCATCCCTGGCTCTTCCTTTCTGTCTTTTCTACCTGGCTGCTATGAGGTAAGCAGCTCTCTTCTGCCAACCCCTTTCCTGTGGTATTTCTGCCTTGGAGCTGACCATGAACTAAATCCTTAAAACCCACAATACAAACTAAACCTCCTCTCTTTTACATTGTGAGTGTAGGGGACCTTTGTCCCAGGGACAGAAAAACTGAGCAAAATCTCTGGGGAATTGGCTCACTTCCCCGGGTCCTTTGATGAAAAAGTGGTGGGCCTTGGATGGGACCGTGGTTTGTCTCATGCTGAATGAAGCCTGTAATTTATCTCCTTTTGCCGTGAGACTGCAAGTGGGCAAAGGGCAATGGATAGGACCTTTAAAGGCTAGGTGGGGCCCAGTTGAAGTCAGGGAGTGGCAGTGGAAGAGATTTCAAAAGGCCGAGGAAGGAGTGCGTGGAGATGGGTAAGAGGCTGAGGGCTAAAGATTCTATTTGACCAGAAAAGGAGGTAGAATTCCCTGGCTGCTAGCGATCCAAGTCCAGCAGCTTCTACCAGAGCCCTGAGGAAGCAGGCCCTTGATGTTGAGAATGTGGCTTCTAGTTTTGTTTTCTTCTGGGTTGTCAGCACAGATAACCCTGCTCTGTTGGAATGTGAATGTGTGCCTCTGGCCTTGACCTAAATGCCCTAAATGCACCTAAAATGCCCAGGACTCCTGAGATCTGAGCAATCTGATGCCTATGAGGTAAAAGCTTCTGCATTTGTAGGTGTAATGTTCCTTCCTGTAGCGCGAAAGAGAAGCAGGTGATAGGAAAGAAATCCTTTCTTGCCCTGCTGGAGAGGGTGGCCACAAGAGAAGCTCGAGCGAGACCCTGAACGAAGCGATAGAGGTTGGAGCTTTTGTCAAACTGGGCTAGGGGCGGAGTTTACAAGGGTAGTACAGTGACGCAACAGGCGCTGATTGGAGGAGGGCTGGCATGAGGGAAAATCAAAGGAGGAAGTTACCAACGAACTGGGGAGAGGAAACGGGACTGTCTAGGAGTGACTTGTTGTAGCTGGTTTTGGGATATCCTTGCCGCGCTGATTCGGTCCCGTGATGGCCCAGGGGACTGCTGTGTGGGTGCAGACCCATCCATAAGTGTTCCTATGCCCACGATCCCCGTATAGAAGAGACTCTCAGTGCCCGAAGTAACCAACCCAGAACCAATTATTCTCGACCCAGTGGCTCCAAGGAGGCATCTGGAAATCTTGTGCAAATACTTCTTCGCTGTATAGTGCCTGTTTCCTAGCACACCAGCAATGGGTGATTCTGCAATTCCCGACACACAGCCGAACAGACGCAGTGTAGAGTATGTTGTTAAAGTTTTATGGTTAGTGGAGATAAGAGCAGAATTAATCCCTAAAGAACAGAGCAATTAGCAAAGTACATGATGAAGCCGTTAGCTAGAAATGGTGGGTGGCAGAAGGCGAGAGCCAGCGGACACATGCGCAGGGAAGGGTCTTCACAGTTGGGCGGTGTTGTGCCCAACGAGGGAGCCGTAGAAAATCGAGATTAATAAAAGGTGCAGGGGAGATAACAGTTGATAACAGGATGTTGAGAATCAACGCGGAGAAATTTTTGTCTTCATAAAAAGTTGAAGCCAAGGGAGAAAATAGCTATAAAGGCCATTATTGGAATAATCAAAAAAATGTGATTATGGTCTGTGGATTAGATAGTAGCAATGTATCAATGTTCTAATTTCCTGATTTCGGGGGAAAGGCAAAAACAAAAGAAAACACAAAGCTGGGAGCCAGCTATCTATGTTAAAGCTCCTAAGAGTCATTGTCCATCCTTTCTGTTTCATTTTTACTTTCCTGTAGCTGTGTTGCTGCTTCTGGCTTGTATCAGGCTCTGGAAGGAAGTTCTTTGCCACCATTGCATAGTAGTTCTTATTCTCCAGGAAGGGTTCATCAAGAGAGGCAAACTGAGCATGGCGTGCCCCCTCCCCCTTCCCTCCCTCCCTCCTCTGCATTCCTGTCTTCTTCCTCCTCTTCCTTCTCCTCCTCATGCAGACACTGTGTGCTTTCTTTGGTAAGGCCTCGTGTTCCTAAATCCACAGTTGCAGACATTGAGAGATCTTTCCTTCTCTCCTTCCTTTATGAGTGCCTTTTACTTCATAAACCAAGGTGAGAGGCGAGGCACATGAGTGTTTTCCTAGCACTTGTGGGCTCTAGAAATTACTCCTGCACACAGATTTGTCAATAAAGCCAGGCTTATGTGTCCTATCAAGTCAGTTCTGAAAATAACTGAGTTGATCTGTGGTGTAAACTACCTGAAGGAACGTGGTTTTCTTCTTCAGGCCCCAGCTCTGGTTTGAGAAAGTAGTAATACTATGATTTCAAGACAGATGCTTATTTTAGAGCTTAATGTTTCTAGAGTCATTAAGAAGTGGCATATAGAGCTAAATAATAAATGTGTAGAGTCATAATTGGATGTCCAAACCAAATACATCTGAGAATGAAAGGGGATGCTACTAATAATTACCGTAAAATAAAAACTGTAAACTGGTATTGACCTAGGCAAGGCAGGACATATGGTCACTCTACTTAAAATTTTATGCCCCCATTTGATGCAGTTCATTTATCTGATATTATGTATTGGGAGCCTATCATATGCAAGGTACTTTGTTTGACATTTAGCATACAATATGCGAAAAGAAAATAGAACCTTTTCATTTAAGAAGCTAATGATTAAATGGGACAGACGGTTGGTGAAATGGAGCAAAAATAGTCTGTGTAGATACAAACTCAAAATAGTACTGTGTTGACCAATTGGGTGGCTTTCATAGCAGAGATTTACTTACTAGTCATTCTGTAGGTCAGAGATCCAAGAGCAAAACGCAGCATGGTTGTATCTGATCAGGCAGCACCATCAGACAACCATCCTCTTTCCATGTTGTCACATGGCAGAGAGACAGACAGACGGATGGACAGACAGATTGGTGGACAGACAGATGGACAGACGGATAGGCAGAAGAAATCTATCTCTTCCGTTGATATGGACATCAGGTAAATCAGGGCTCTACTCTTAGGACCTCATTTAACATTAATCACCTCCTTCAAGACCCTATTTCCAATATAGCCACATGGAGAATTAGTAACTTAACATTTGGAAGCAATTGAGTCCATGCTAGATGTTCTACTGGGAAAAACAATACAAGCCCCAAATGTCGGAGATCTTATGTGTTAGGTTCAGTGACAAAACGCCCAGCTCTTATAGCAGCACCTGAAACATAGTAAGTGCTCAATAAGTAACCATTGAAACAGAGACTAAAGACACACTCTGATTTAGAACTTTATACGAAAAATCAGAGGACAACAAAAGTCGAAGGGAAAAGACATGTGTCAGGGGACTGTGGATAGAGATGTCCATACCGATAATGGTGGCTTGGGCTGGAATGTTGGCTGTGCAGACAGAAGTGATTAAACTCAGTTTAGAAGGGACAGAGGGCCACATTTGCTGGTGGGTCAGTTGTGGAGAAGGAGAAAGAGACAGGACTGTAGACAGATTATAGGTTTGAGGCTCGAGCTGAGAGGCCCATGAGGGGACAATGAAGGGACCCCTGAAGCCACAGGGAAGGAAACAAGAGCTTTGTTTCTTTGAGATGCCTCAATGATGCCTAGTAGAGGTGATGCATAGGCAGTGTGACAATAAAGCTCCAGCTCAGGGAACTAAATAGTGTGTTGCCTCCTACCTTCTGTGAAAAGCAGCCATAGTGAGTCTCACAGGCAATGCAAACATAGAGTGATGTCATAACTAACTCTCAGTGAGCTCTGCCCTGGAGCCAGGCGTTGAAGACAACTCTTCTGGGCATGCTACTTCCCTGAATTCTCACGACTCTTTGGAACTTATCATTCTCATCTCCATTTTGGAAATAAGGAAACCAAGTGCTGAAAGCTTAAATAAAGTCACCAATTGGGAATTGTAGTGCTGACACAGAGCCTCTGCTTGTAACACCTAACAACTTTTCTCCCCAAAGTCAGGCTTCGGACCCATTTGCCATACTGCTTCTGAGTTATTGTGCAACCTTGAGCCTCATGTTCTTCCGTGGGGGTAGTGGAAGGTCGCTGGTGCGCCCCCTTCATGGCTTCCCTCCTGTGTTGCTGAGCTCTTTTATAAGTCCTGTTGGTAGTGCAGGCTCATTGCTGGCACCTTTCAGTGATGACACCAGCATGATGCCCAAGCTGACAGTTCCCTTGAATGTGTATGAAAAGGGCAAATCTCATGAGAAAACCCAGAACAACAGCTTTTGTAATCTGAATTTTAGTTGGACAAGAGGGAAGCTCCTTAGAACAAATGTCATTCCAGGTGAAAGAAGGTTCGGCCTCTCAGCTTTGTTTTATCATCTGAGGATAGCTGGGACAGTCCCGTGGAGCCAAGTGTGTGGTGGTTCTTGGGCCATAGACCTTCTCCTCCTGTCTAGCTCTAGGATCTGTGCCACACTGACTTCTGCCTACCCTGTCTCAATGACACACCAGCAGCCTGCCATTAGATGGCCCCCACTCTGTTAAGAGTGACAGAATGTATACTTCTTCCTATGATTCCTGGATGCCGTGGATTTCAGAAAGGATCTCCTGATTAGCTCAGGCAATACGCCTCGGACACTGGCTCTGAGCCATCCTTTGAGTCACTGTTGCTCTTTTCAGGGGACCTCTGATAGGAGTGGCCAACTTGAATCTGAGTGGGACATGCTAGTGAGTCTTTCCATTCACATGCATCCAATTTGTTTCTGATTAGATTAAGTTTCCAAGAGAGGAAAGAAACAACCACTGATTAAAGACATAAAAAAAGGAAACACTTTGAATATGTAAGCGGTTCATCCTTCTAGAGCAAAGTATAAATTAAACATAGTTCAGGGCTTTGATTTAAATATGAGCTGGATAGAGCAAGGGTGTCCCCAAGGAGAAGGCACCTCACGGCAGTTGAAAGGATTTCACCCATCAGAGAAGATGCCCTACACACCGAGTACATAGATGGACCCAGTTATTAGAGGAATTGATTCTCAGAGGTTTGGATGTTAAAGAACTGCACCCTAGGTCCCAGTAACATTCCACGCATTGTTATTCTCTAGCAGAACCTGGGGTGGTAATGGGGCCCAAGATCTTGGTTCAAGCCGCAGAAGTTATCAAAGTAGCAGTACAGGTGTCAATGGGACCTGACCAGGACCTGGCAGATGCTTCTTTCTGGGAACCTGAGGCTTCTACAGTTTTACTCTATTGAAACATTGGGACTTGGGCTCATCCATCTTCCCAGCCTCCCACCATGGGAAGTTCTAGGGGTCAGCACCGTCTAGGTTCTGTCTGCTGACCCAGCTGAAGGTGTGGCTGCCCAATGGCTCTCCAGCCAGCTCACTCTAATACTAGTGAACTTGCCACAGGGCTGCCATCTGCGACTTCCTGAGGAACCTAGGGCTGCGTATGACCTCCAAGCCACCACCTTCTCTTTCCCCTCTGCTGGTATCCCCTTTAGTTTTCTGGCTTCTGGTCTAGTTCTGACTTTGAACCAGATTTTCCCTGCCAGCCTGTTTATAATAATCCTTAAACATCCAGTGGGAAGCATGCATGGCAGAAGGAAGTGAGGGGAAGACTTTCCTACTTTACTGAAGAAGTGACAGGTGTCATGTCTGCCTAGTGGTTGCTACAGAGAGCAGCTTTGTCCAGGCACTTCGCTCCTCTATACACAGTGTCACAGACTGCAGCCGCAGTCTCTAACCTCAGAGCTTCAACTCAGGAGAAGTTGCTTTACTTGCTTGCCCCAAAGTCCCCTGAAGGGTGGGAGGTTCTTCTCAGTACCTTCCAAGCACACCCTGTGGCACCTTATGGATGCAACTTGTCCCCCTACAAGTTCACCACCTTTGTGCTTCAAGGTCACCCTGGCTTAAACATCCGGTGGAAAACATCCAGAAGGAACCACAGGGAAGGCTTTCCCTTCCTGTTGGGGAAGTGACAGAAGTCATGTGCTCTTCTCATTTCCTTGGGATCTGGATGGTGCAGAGGGGTGTCTAGATGCTGACAGGCACCAGGACCCTGTGCCCGTGAGGCCACCCAAACCCCAGCGTATCAGGGGCTACTCTCTCCCTTTCCCAATATGAGCCCTGGGGTAACCATGAGTAAGCTGCTCTTCCTCAGATACATTAGAGCTGCCTTTTTTTCTCTGTGACCACACACTGACTAAGAAATGCTCAGAAATGTTTCTTCACTCAAATCCTTTGGCTCAATCTTTAAGGCAGAGAGCCTTGGGGGTCTTGGGAAAAGCAAGGTTCTTGGTCTGTGATGGGCCAGTTTACTGGAGTGGCGTCTTTGCCACTTTCCTCTGACGTTTTCTGAGTTTCCAGTGGGTAAGCAGCTGTTTCTTCACATCCAAACTCCTGGCGAAACAGCACGTTCAGTCTTTCTTCATGAAAAGCTCCCAGCTCTTCAAGCCAGCGTATTCCTCCTTGGCATTCTGCTAGACACATCTTTCTGCTTCCCTGTGATGCTCCGGAAGTGTTCCTCCTGAGCCAGGAGCCACTTCAAGTGTGTCTTGGAACTGACCAGGGTTTCAGTCCCCTTCGGGGATACCTTCCAGGAAAAGCATCACATTGCCAAGGAGCAGTGTAGTCAGGCGGACACCAGAGGTGTTCACTGCAAGGAGAGGTCTTGAGAAACCGTCTTCAGGGGGTGTTTTTCCGTGGGATCCACTAGAAGAGTAAGCATTGTCAGATTTTAAAAATATTTCCTTTCATTTTAAAATTGCTAAGTAGCTTCCTTTGGATACCTGGGAAGCACCAAGGAAAGTAGCCTCGAGATAACCCGGAACAAAAGCCCAGCTTTACTCTGTCACTCGGGCAGTAAGGATTATTGGGCACCTTTCATGTCCTAGGCTCTAAATAACTCCTGGAGCTCCCTTGATGAAAACAAAACGCCCAGGGCTGGCCAAATAGCTCAGCGGATTAAAGCACCTGCAAGCAGGTGCAGGGGCTGGGAGTTCAATCCCTGGGCCCGCTGTGCCAGCCTCACCCCGGGGCACATTGAGATGCCAATTGAGACTGGTATGGTGGTGTGCACCTGTAATCTCAGCTTTTGGGAGGCTGTAAACAGGTGGTCACTATGAGTCTTATCTAGTAGTGAGATGCTAAATACCCTGTAGACCTTTCCCTGAAATACAAAGGAAGAAAGAGAGAGAGAGAGAGGGAGAGAGAGAGAGAGAGAGAGAGAGAGAGAGAGAGAAATATAACAAAGCACCCATGAGCCTTTGCAGAGAGCCAGCTGTGGTGGGTCAGTTACAGGAGAAAAAGTACATCTCGCCAGTTATCATGGGAAGTTGCAAGTTAGAACTGCAATGAGAGAGAATGTCATGCTCATTAAGTGAGCTACAATGGAATCAAATGGACAATATCAAAAACTGGCAAGGACATGAGTGCTGAGGGCAGGGTGTAATTTGGTTTATGCAACTTGGAAGAGTTTCACTTTCCATGGGAAAGCTCAATGTATGTCTGACCTATACTTCAGAAAGGTTACTGGGATACAAGTACGTGGAGCTCAGCCCATTTTCGGACCCCAAGAGACAAATACAAGAATGTTCTCAGCAATGCCATTTATAGTACTGGAAACGAGTTTGTCAGCCAACAGGAACATGCATAAATAATCTGCTGTATAAACATACAAGGGAACGCGAGAGTGAGGAAGATAAGTGAGGCAAGAAACAAATGGCAGAAGGCACAAAACACAGCTCTATTTATTTAGGCTTCAAAACCAGGTAAAAGCAAGCAACATGCCATTAGTTTTATGGCAAGGAAACTCAGGACAATGGGTTTGGCTTCCTTTGGGGCAAGAAGGGATACACAGGTGTTTCCAAGAGACCCCCAAAGCACTATTTATAGAGTCATTCAACAAACATCAGGGCAGCCAGGGTAGCAGGTAGGAGCTAACAAGGCAGACAGTGTGTGTGTGTGTGTGTGTGTGTGTGTGTGCTTGGGAGCAGGAGTTCCAGTAAAGGTGACAGGAGGAGGGGACAGGTGTGGGGGGTGCAGCAGGGATCCATGGACATGGTATAACCAAGAGATAAGAGAAGTCGCTGTGACTGAGCAGCAGAGGGCAAGAGGCTTTCGGGAACATAAAAGGCTGCGCTCAGAGGTCTTTTCAGATCTTGTTTGAAAGAGTGATCTTTGGATGTTAAAGATTACAAATGTAGGGCTGAAATACATTTTGGGTTATTGTTTCTGCATAGCGTCCCCATCCTAGCCCCTTCTGTACCTCAGGCCCTTGACCCTGTTTGTCTGGTGGCCTCTGGCTTTTGTGTGGACCTTGTCCCATCTGACCTGTCTCCCTCACATTCTTACACAGAACCAGGACTACAGTCAGGTAAGCAGGATGCCTAGGGGGCCAAATTGCATAATGCCCCAAGAGTAAGCACCGTGCCCAGGCTTTTCATGTGTCTTTTGGCCTACATCTCCCTCCGCACCACCACTCTGCAAATGAGCTTTTGGTCCTCTTCCGGCTGTCCCAGTCCTTATCCTTGGCCATATCTGCCTTGCCTTCTTGCTCCCAGCCTTCTCAGTTTTGCTTTTCCACTCTTCTTTCAGCATTCCACAGCCAAGCCAGGCGAGACAGCTACACATTAAGAAGATAATTAGTCCCATGAGCCAAGAAATCAGGACCACATGAGTGTTGCAATAACGTGTTCCAAGAGCCAGGAGGAGCTGAGCCAGACTGGCTTTGGGTGGGTGAGGAGGAGGAGGAGGAACGCTTTCCAAGCTAAGAGAACAGGGGAGACAGTTTGCTGAGAGCAGAGAGTTGCTCACTGAAAGTCATCAGGAGGGCCAGGGAGTTAGCCCAGTAGCATAAGTGCCTGCCTGGCAAGGGCAAGGTCCTAAGTTCAATCTTTGATTAAATCAATCAATCAATCAATCAATCAATCAATCATAATGAGATAACTGAGCACAGTGGCACTTTCCTATAATCCCAGCACTCTGGTTGAGGCAAGAGGATCATACATTTGAATGTAGCCTGGGCAGCTGAGAGGCTTAGCGGTGCCCTTCCTTAAAATAAAAATTTTAGAAATTAAAGGGCTGAGAATGTGACTTAGTATGTGAAGGCCCTAGGTTCAATCCCTGGTATTGAAGAGGGAAATAAATGTCCTAAGGAGATCAAAGATGAAGGGGATTTGAGGTGTTATCCTGCATAGTTGGCTGTGAAGTACAAGATTGCGGTGTTACCAGCCCTGATGCCTTACTTGTGTAAGCATAACTAATAAGTGGAATATGCTTTTTCTTTGAACCTTGAGTCTCAGAATTCGTTTCAACCAAGAAGGACATTGACATGAGTAGACTTAACATAGCAGTGTAAACTCATGTGCTACTTCTGTTGAAGACTGCAGAGTGACTGATCACAAGTCTCTTAACAGCAGATGTTCAAACTTTATTTCCTGTTGCATGCAGTGTGTCCCAACCGTACCCCCAACTTACCTGCAACCTCTGTTGGTTGTGTCTCAAGTACTGGGGATTGTTTGTAGTACTACTAACAAGACTCAGATTCACAGAGTTAAAAAAAAAAAAAAAAAAGTAGAAGGAATCTGAAGCCTCATTACATTCAGTTTCCCCATTTGGCAGCCAGGGAAAACTGAGGCTGTTGGGGACACTTGTAAGTGGCACACAGACATGACCCCAACCTTGTGCCATTAGCTCTTTATCCTGGGAAGGAAAAAGGAATCCAACTTCCTGAGTGCCTGCCATGTTCCTATCTTTGCTGGCGGGAGCTTTTCATACTGAGTCTGCCTTCAACCGCGCCAGGACTCATAAAATGATTGATAAATGATAAAATGCAGCTGACTCCCAAAGACAAGTCCAAGTTGAAAGTTAATAAGAGACAGAGGTAGGCGTCAAACTCTCTAGCGGTCCCCGGGATCCACACATACCTCCACAGTCCACTTTAGAACTGCCTGTCAAGGGGACTAGGCCGTGCTTGGCCACTGGCCTTTGCCATCTGCTGTAGCTCTGGGTTGCCTCGGGCCCGTAGCACTGCTGTTCGATATCCAAGCATTTTCCAGGTTGAACACTTCCTCTGCAGTGATTTCCTGGTTCCCTGATACAAAGCTGTCCACTGTGGGTCATGCTCATTTGATGACTTCCTGGGTTTTATGACATGAATTTATGCGCTGCAGCCAAAGGAACTCTCCTCGGTTGTAACAGAATGCACTTAAATGTCAGAGCTTTGCTGAAGAACCATGTAAGCCTGAAGGAAGCCATTGCGTTCAATAAAATCTGGCCACATTTTATGCTTATAGCTTTTATTAGAGCATCGCACAGAGCTATTTAAAAACCATGTATCTATTGTCATTAAAAGCCCAGGATTCTCAAAATTCACTCATTCAAATAATAGTTATAGAGTATATCCTAAGCTTCAAGGGCTGACGTAGACTGTGATAAACACCCCGACGTTATCCCTATTTACAACGAGCTTAAAGTTTGGTTCTATGAGACAGATATTTAAAGAAAAAGTACTTGAGGTGTTTTGAATAAGAGTCGTGAAGAAAAAGGATCAGGTATTTGGAGGCTGTCTAACATAGACAGAGACATCGGTACTTGAGGGAGGTAACGGGTGGGTGTAGTTATTCCGGGAAGATGGGCTGGGGTAGCAGATGCAAAAGCAGGCAGACAAGAAAGCTCGGCAGGGTCAAGAAGCACGTTGCTCTGTCCCTATCCAGAATCGACAGGCCCTAGCCTTGTGTGGACAGCCAGCTGATGGCCCTAGTGCCTGTCCACCTCACTGTATGCCTTCTCCTTAGGATCTATGTCCCGTGAGCTCCCTGGGACTCCTGCACTGCCCAGTCATCTGTTTGGTGCCCGTGTCCCCCGCCCTCCGCCCTCTGTCCCCTCCATGTTCCTATCCACTGGAGAACTCCTAACCTTCAAGCCACGCATCCACTCTCTGTCCAGTGACCATGCTTCTCTGGCACAGTCTTTTCTGTCCATGTCCTCTATCTGGCTTGGGTCTGGCTATCCTGTGCCCATTATAAACTGGCCACTTTATGCACTAGGGCCAGCTCCCTTTTTTCTTGCTTCCTTGTCCCCTGCCCCTCCCAACCCTCCATGGAAGCCCCATAGTGTCATTTTCCATACCATCCAGATGCCTACAATTTTCCTTGCTATCCCTTGCCTATCATCTTAGACAAAGCCTGAGATCAGCTATGAATAAGGTTTTGGGGATTCTCTCTGGAGTCAAGCCATGTCAGTGGAGCTACTTATCACGTGGGAATTGGCCCTTTCCCTTAAGTGTGATTGGCAAGGTTCAAAACGGTGGGTACCATGCCTTATCCCACTTGCCCCAAAGCCCAGATGCTGGCAAGAACCCATGTACTGTATCTAAGGCCAGTGATTCCCTCTGTTCACAGCTAAGTTTATTGCTGCATAATGGAGGAGGCTGCAGGTGACTTCTCTAGTGACAGGCACTCTGAAACTCTGAGGAAGTGGCCCGTCCTCTGCAGACTGTTTATGCTTGCCGGGCAGGAGCTTAAGCCACTTAGCTACATGTCTGGCCATCTGCAGACTATTTTGAGGGAAGGTAGCTTCTCCTCCACAGGCTGTTTGTCCTCAAAAATGAACATACAGCAGAAGCCAAATAGCAACAGAGAGGGCTCCAGTGTCACAGGAACTGCAACAGGGGTCTATTCAGTGCGCTTGTCTTGCCAAGTTTCTTTTCTTTCCACGGTGCTGGGGATGAAACCCAGGACCTTATGTGTACATGGTAGGAGCTCGACCACTGAGCCACATCCTCAGCCTCTGTTGTGCAAGCTTCTGAAGCTAAAGGGAAAATCCCTCATGAGCACATGGTGGGACCAGAGCTGTCCAAGATGCCCTGTGCTGCATGCAGAATGCTTCCGCTTATGCTCGTTGAGGCAGGCTCAGGGCTACACACCTGCCTAGACTGCACCACCGCTTCTACTGGGTGAGGTAGAGGCTTAGAACGGCAAACAAAAGTTTCAGTCTAGGTCCCGCTGACCACAAAGCTGTGCTGTTAAATGCAATATTCCCATCCATCCAGATGCCCCACCTCCTTGGAAACTCACAACCTGTCCTGGGCATCATTTAGGACATATCAAAAGGAAAATGTGATGAAGAGTGTAGTGGCATTTTGGAAGAGGAAAGATGATTAAACAAACAGTTACAATTGTGCTGGGTCAGAGGAGATAGGGACCACTGAGCGTGACAGCTGACCTGGTTGAAGGGCACAGTAGGAAGTGACAGAGCTGATTCTCCAACAGTGCGTCAAGGAGGCAGGGGGCAGAGGCGTGCATCGCTGTGTGTGCAGAACAACAGCTGCAGCAAAAGCTAACATCGGAGGAAAAGATAATACAGTGCCACCCACAGCACAGAGTCCCCTGGGGAAGGTAAGCGTGAGGCAGGAGGTATGGGTAAGGCCAAGCCCAGCTGGCAGGTGTATTGGGGGGCACGGTGTTGTTGGGGGATGGCACCCAGCCCACACTCTGACCACCATGCTGCAGGGAAGATTGGAAGAAGAAGGTCACAGGGCTGAGTTTGTTGGAGGTAGTGGCTGGGTCCGTGGAAGATGACCATGGCTCACCTAGGGAAAAGGCCTTGGGAATGGGAAGAGGAAAGAGAATTCAAGAGCTAGACTGCGAGTTCACTCACTTGCTCCTTTTACGGTGCCCCAGAGCATGATGGGAGCTGCCTCCACTACCATCCCAAATAGCATATCAACATCCACTCCCCCTTTGCCCACTCCAAGGTGCAACAGTGAGAAATGGACCTCTGAGATCCAGGGGTCGTGACAAGAGAGCTTGGGGACAAATCTTGTTCTGAGTTGTGTGGTTGAAATATGTTGAGCCATATTCTGCCTTCCCACTGCAAGAGTACGAGTTACCCTGACTCTTTGTGCCATTGATAACTTAGCCACCTGATTCATGGGCTTTCTTTCTTTTTTTCATTCATTTTAATAAGAAAAAAATGATAAAATAAGAATGAAACAGTTCCAAAACAAGTTAGTAGGATGGTTACAATTAATACCATGCATGTTGTTGTCTTTGTAGTAGTTTTTCAGAGGAAAAGGTGCAGACCTGTGTCTCACCTAAACAATATTACTACAAACTTTTATTCTCAATGAACTAAGACAAAGTAGCCATATATCTATCCTATATACATATATATGTATCCTTGTATGTATGTATATATATATATATATATATATGTACTTTTTTTTTTTTTTGAGACAGGGTCTCACTGTGCAGTTCAGGCCGGCCTTGAGCTCACTTTGGTAGCCCAGGCTGGTCTCGAACTCACACCGATACTCTTGCCTCAGCCTCCCAAGTGCTGGAAGTATTTTTTCTTTTTAACGTTTCTAATATTTAGGAGAAAATATCAAACCATGTCTTATAAGTAGATTGTAAGTCAGAGATACAGTGTGAACCATACAAAAGTATAATTAAATCATATTCAGAAAATTAATTAAATATTAACTAAATTTAAATAGTTCAAAACAGTATTCCAAAATTCAAATCAAATCATGATTCCAACTTAGAGGCCAGAATGTTGGGTATCATATGTATGACTCTGTAATCCATTCAGAATACTTGCATAGTATTTATTTATTTATTTATTTATTTATTTATTTATTTATTTTGATTAATAACATAATTTTATTTTCACCATGCTAATTAGCATACAAATAATTTGTTCACGCAATTAACAGGCACTGTAAGACAGTAAACTGCAGTTCCAGCGCCAGTATATTTCCTCCATCACAGTGGAACAGGACCAAAGTGCTCACTACAGCAAGCTCAGACCATGCACAATTTGGTCCTGTCAAATTCTCTATCCTAGTCATTAGCCTTCTCAAAGGAAAAATTAAGAGACTAAGGAAAAGTCAGTGAGTAGAAA
>PVJA010026191.1:0-29925 GCA_004027025.1 Myocastor coypus | reverse complement strand
ATTTTCCTTGTTTTCTCCTTCTCCTTTTCCTAAGTGCTCTTTCCTTTCAAGCTGCTTCCTCCCCCTTCACAATATCTATTGTATCATTTGGACTTCACTTACTCTTTTCAGTTTCTTACACTAGCCCCAATCTTTGGTCTCCCTCCTTTGGGCCCCCAGGGGCAAGCACGTGACGCTATGCCTGGCTCCTCACAGTCCTCTAAACACAGCAAAGAAAGAACATGATCAGAGGTCTCGTTGGCTACCCAATGTGTGTTCCAAGAGAGCCTCTCCCACTGAGGACCACTGTAGGCTGGTGTCCTATGGGGCCTTGTGTAGGCCACAGCCACACTCCTCTCTCCTCTCTCCTCCGTCTTTAAGGTATCTATGACTTACTTTTAAATATGCCCCTAAAGACTCCTGCTTTCTCAGGCGGGACTTCTCAGAGGTAGCTGGATCTAGGGTATGTAAAAAATTGATTAGTCCACTGATTGGCTTATCATGGCTCTTGGTGGGGATAATGAAAAGCTCCTCTCTGCATGTGGGTAGAACTAATTTATGCTTGTGCTGGATGAAAGGGAAGACAGAAGGACAGCTGCCAGCTGCTCAACCTGCTATGGACTTCTTCTCCTACTTAATGCCCCTCTGCAACTCAACCTGTGCTGGGGGCAGCTGACTGTGGACAGAAAGCTGTACACACTGTGAGGAAATACACCTTTCCTTCTTTAACTTGTGTGTGGTAAGTATTTTGTCCCAACAGTGAGGAACTAAGACACACAAAGAAGAGCAAATAAAAGTAAGGAATACTTGTCCTCTCATCTCCTCACTTGTACAATTCCATTCAAATATTTAAATAACCCCATTCATCCATAATAGTTTCAGGTTTAAGTTTTTAGGGAAGGAACTTTTCATATACAGGTAATAGTGTGTATTTTCCAATTAATCACTTCATTAGGTACATAACATATTGCCTTACATTATTATTGGTGATCACTGAGTTCTGTTGATGTTCATCTGATCCATTCATTGTAAAGTTCCCACCAGCCTAATGATTGTGGTAGCTGTTAATAATCCTTCTTTAAATCTGTTAGTCATTCAGAGTTGGAAAATCATACTTGTATCATTTTCTGTTTTATTTGGATTCGTCTAAAGACATTTCTTTGATCCACTGTATAGTTATGCTGAAATATAATTCACAAAAGGGAGTATGCATATTTGATTGATTTCCTTTATGATTTTTTTTTTTTTTTTACTAATTAACTGATACCTTAGTGTCTCTATTACTTTTCTGTCACTACTGGAACAAAATACTCGAGACCCGAAATTGAAGAAGAAAAAGTATATTTAGCTCACCATTGGTGGAGCTTTCAGCCCGTAATCAGCTGGCTCTTAGGCAGAGTGGTGCAGAACAGAGGGCAGCAGTCCATAGCAGTGGAAAACAACTAAACAGCAAGAGCAAAAAAGGGAGGAGGATGAACATGGCATGGTGGCATGCATCTGTAATCCCAGCACTTGGGAGATTGCAGCAGGAGGATCGGTACAAGTTCGAGACCAGCATGGGCTACAAAAGTGAGCTCAAGGCCAGACTGAACTGCATGGCAAGACCCTGTCTCAAAGAGACAAAAAAAAAAAAAAAAAGTGGGGGGGGGGAAGCAGGAAGCAAATCTCTTTCCCTCCCTTATATGGTTTGCAAGCTACTCACCACAGGTGGGAATAGCACTCACCCCCATAATCCTAGTATTGGGCAATGAATCAATCAAAAACTCTAAAAGCCTGCTCATGATTGCATGAGGATTCGGTGGTGGTGGGGACATCTAGACCTAAACCATAACATCTAGTGACCCTCAACATTAATAAATGAGATCTTTTATTTTGCTTTTCTTTCTGAAAGGGTCTATTTGTTCATAATTTCATGTTTTGCAAAAGTCTGGTAACTTTCATTTTTTCAGTCATTATTCCTTGTGTTGCTCATACTTCTGCACACTGGGCAGAAGGAGCCCCTTTAGATGGGCTCTTCTGTTCTTTTGCGATGGCCTTATATACTAGGGTGAGCTTTCTTGCTCTCTAGAGTGATAGGATATGCCAAATACTTTTAAATTCAAACTTAGAGGCAGTGTTTTACTAGGGAGCTCTGCTTTCTTCAAAAAAGAAATTGTGTTCCACGGTTACAATGGCTTGAGGAATACTTCTTTGTTGTCTTGGTTTTCACTGGAAAGAGCTAGGAAACACTTTCCTGCCACTCTTAGGAAGAGAGCAAAGTAATTCATCCCAGTAGTGCTTCTAATTTAAATATAAGGGTACATCAATTTTTCTGAAGTTCTCTGCCTATTTGAATTTATTGTCCTGTGAGATGCTCATTCATGTATTTTAACTACTTGTGTTACTTAAAAGCAATAAATCCCTCAAAATTTAGAAGTTCTTCATATATTAAAGATAATGGTCTTTTGAGTTGGCAAGACTAAAGTGCCTGCATTGGCAAACACAGGGACAGCAGTTTGATC
Organism: Myocastor coypus; assembly: GCA_004027025.1. Lineage (NCBI taxonomy): Eukaryota > Metazoa > Chordata > Mammalia > Rodentia > Myocastoridae > Myocastor > Myocastor coypus. The sequence continues at coordinate 27,445 of PVJA010026191.1, read as the reverse complement.
CCCAGCACCACATGCCACGCCAACCCTGCCCCCAGGGCAGGCTGAGCTGGGCAGAGTCCATGCATAGCAACCTGTAATCCCGGTGCTGGGGAGACTGAAATTAGGAGGATCACCATGAGTCTGAGCTGCATCGTGAGACCCTATAACAACCAAATACATTTTAAAAAAGATAATGGTCTTTGATCTAGAAATTGTCACAATGTTATATTAAATTGTCTTTATGTTATGCATTACATTTTCAAAAGTTTTCATGAGCATTGTTATGACTCATGTATATTTGTCACCCCAAAGCCTCCTGTCATCATGGAGACACAGTTCTACAGTTGGTGATTAATTCATGATCCCAGGCTGGGAGTATGGGTCTGAGTACTGCTGGGATTATGGGTGTGAGTGCTACACCCAGCCTGAGACAGATATCTTAAATGTAACATAAGAGAGGTAGAGAGACAGACTTGCTTCCTATTGCCATTACTGCAGCTACTCCTCCTCATGTGGTTTGGCTGCCTTCGACCACCATGAACTTCTGCCCTCTGCCATGCGCCACTCTGCCTTGGAGCCAGCCGAGTATGGACTGAAACCTACAGTAACTGTGAGATAAATGAACCTTTTCTTCCCTCATGTTGAGTGTCAGATATTTGTCACAGCAATGAGAGAAGAGTAACTGAGACAACCATTTTATCTGAGTTATTAATATTTTAAACTGATGCTGAGTTTGAGTTGCTTTGTTATTTACCTGTATTTATCTTTTTATATTTATGTTTTTAACTTCATTCACTTCCACATCTCTAATCCAAAATCAATATGCATTAGAAATCAATTTTTCCTCTTCACCTTGTCTCTACACTCAGTTCTTTTTCTTCACTTTTTTATGTCTCTTATTGACATCTTCTGATCTTCTTGTCACATGGACCAAAGTCACTGTCTTCAAAAAAAAAGGAGAAGAGCCGCGTGTGGTGGCGCACACCTGTAATCCCAGCACTCGGGAGGCTGAGGCAGGAGGATCGGTGCGAGTTCAAGACCAGCCTGGGCTATAAAAGTGAGCTCAAGGCCAGCCTCAACTGCATAGTGAGACCCTCCCTCAAAAAGACAAAAAAAAAAAAAAGTCACTGTCTTACGTGCTTTTTTTTGGTTTTAATAATTTTTATGTGATTAAAATGATAAATAGATACAAGATTTTTTGTGAAACCACTAACAATATCATGGTAAACTTTAAAGATTTTATTTTAAGTTCAATCACTTATATTTCTTGAAACAGAAATGTATACATTATTCAGCAACAAATGCTTAATCATTTAAGTTTGTATTTACCCTGTTTTGCTCAATATTGAAATTCATTCCAAACAAGTGAAGAAAAGTATACAACAATTCTTTCTTGTGTTCTTACAATACAAAATATAGTCAAACTAACATTTTTTACAACAGCAAAAATCTTTAACCAAAAAATCCAAGATTACATATCCCTGAGTATAGTAAGAAGGCCTCGTTTGATTATCTTGATTATTCACATTGAAAAAAAAAACAACATGGTGACTCCTAAACAAGTGGGGTACTCAAAGCTCTGCCTCAATTATTATTTTTATATCATCTTCAAACATGGGGAATTGTCTCCCACTCTCAACCACAAAGAGATTTTTAAATTTTCAATTTGTTGTCTTCTGGTATAGGAGAATCTACTTAACAATGTTAAGAGTACGGAAAAAAAAAAGTCATGAAAGGCAGACATAGCACTAGCTGTTCAATCTATTTTTGGCTTAAAATATAATTAATCAAGTATGGTATTCACTCAGACATCAGTTACACTGGTAATATTAACTGGAAGAGTATATTGATTTTTCTCAACTATGATCAATCAGCTGAACTGAGAAATTCAAATTCTGTAAATTCAGGGGCCAATGAGATGGTCCAGTGGTCTAAAGCACCTGCTTAGGAAAGCTTAGGCAATTGCAGGGACCACAGTTCTATCCCCAGCACCACATGCCACCTGCAACCCCAGGTCAGATTGAGCTGGCCATAATTAAAAAAACATTCTATAAATTCAAATTCTGTACATTAGTATGACTGGGGGACAAATCACTTGCCCCCCCTTCTGTCCTTCTGTTGGACGGAAGCCTTCTTTCCGCTAATAAATATATTATGCTCTTTAAAAAGTTAAAAAAAATAAATGAGTATGGCAGAGGGAAAATCAAAGGCAACTAATCCCCTTTGATAATAGCTCTTCCAGCAGTTGCTTAACTCAAGTGGGGACAACTGGGTAGTATATCTTGTTTTCTCTAAGAAAAAACATCCCTAATAAAAGTGATACAGCATTTACCAGCTCATATGCAGGAGGAGTCATGAACATCTATATGTTTATGATTATATCATCTTGTAGAACACCAAAAGAGCAAAATTTCTTGGATTCAAAAGTAGAGCCTTTTGCACAGGCGCTACTCCCATATACTTTCATTTTTTCTAATAAGTAGGCATACTTTTCTTTTAATTGTTATTTTATATTTTAGTATGGATGACCTGTGATCAATTCACATATGCTATTTCTTATTTGTAAAAGAAATCCATATGTGCAGTGGCACTTAGTAATACTGATTTTTTTTTTCCAAAGCAAAATAAAGCTTTTAGAGAGTTGATCGTGAAATAATACTGGTTTTACATAGAGGACAAAAATTTGGTTCCCCAGAGATCCAAAATTTCATTTTTAGGAGTAACCCAGATAGTTCTCATCAGTGTACGGTTGCTGATAGGCTCAAAAATTGTGAAGACAGTAATAAGAAAGCCATCAAGAGAGCACTAATTTTCTTTCATTAAAAGAGAAACTGAAATCAAGTACTTCATTTTAATGAAAGATCCTTACGTTTAATGAAAGCACTTAGTATTTGTCAGCAGTTGCTTTAAATGAGGATAATTTTAAATGAATGAAAAATGAACAGTACAGGCAATAAATTTCTTAATAACTGATATTCAATAATATAGCTAGAAAATTTTAAAATTAAAAATCTACAATTAAAACTGGCCCTTGATTCAGAAAACTTATAAAATGAAAAGACTTTAGCCGTGCAACTTCACAAATAAAGATCAATAGTAACTGCCCAGGACATACAAGGACCTAGTGCTGACCAATGAAATAGATCCATTATTGATAGCATCTACTCAAATTGTCCTGACCGCTCACTTCTGTCACTCCACATCATTCATGCCAGTAAGGTCTGTAGCAATTCTCCTATGATTACAGCTGACAAGTGCTGTGCATAGAATCAACTTACTTTTATTTATTTATCTTTTGTATTATGGCTGGCTCAGCCCACCCTGGGGATAGGGCTGGCACAGCATGTGGTGCTGGGGATTCCCTTTGGTTCCCTAAGCTTTCCTAAGCAGGGGCATTAGACTGCTGAACCATCTTGCCAGCCCCATAGAATCAATTTAGCATATGCTTGCACTATGCATAATGAAGAGTCAGTGATACTGTTCTCTCACTTTTCTAGTTTTAAGTTTCTCACTTGGTTCTTTTCTCTGTATGTCATTATGTAGAAGGCACCAGTTTATGCATATTATACAACTCAAATAAAAGCAAAGTAGGGTAATCATGAATTCTATTATTTGAAATTGTGTAATTAAGCTGTAGAACTTTCCTATAAAGCAAAACGAGGGTCTAAAAATAAATCTGAAAACTTTATCTTGTGGAGATTTCAGCTTCAACATAGAGAGACACCTTGATGACGCTCATGATTAGAACAAATAAAATTCTGGGTAAAATACATTTTTGCAAAGCTTTTTAAACACACTAATACAAAGGGAAGAACATATTGAGGCAAAACTATATTAGCTGGGATGCTGTGGCCCTAGCAACTGCTGTTACTAGCATTTACTTCAGGATTACTTGCTTTGAAATCCTGTTTTTCTTCCATAATAGCCTTTGCATTCTGGGAGAAAAGCTGACTTAATACAACTTAAAGGCAGAAAGGTTTGTTTGGCCTTACAGCTTCACAGTTGCCAGTCCATGGCTAACTCCTACACAGAAACATCAAGGCAGAAGGGGATAGCAGAGAAAACCTGCTAACTGTTGGCAGGCATGAGGCAAAACAGAAGGAAAAGCCCAGCAGGAAGGAGCTGAGGACCAGATAGATTCCCCAGGTCATTCACTCTCAGTCGTTTGTGCAGTGTACCACAGCCTTGGGCACTGTCAGCCCAATCAAGGTGACTATCTTGATTGACGTTCACACTTGCTGAAGACTGTATAAGCAGAGGAAATAGGACTACAAAAGATAATCTGACAGAAGACTTACAGATAAAGCCAAGACCCTAGACAATGACATATTTATATTCTTCACAATGATATATGTAGGCAAAGAAAGCAAGAAAATGTAACTATCTTTACCTGCATGTGAAGTTGGGGAAATATGATTTCATTTGAGAACTTGTAATTGAATTCAGTTTTCATGAAGATACTTCATCTTTATTCATTTTATCTACACGCTTTGCAAAAACTGCAGCAGCAAATTTAAATTAGTCTTTTTGGCAGTAACACAAACAAATCACTATTGTAGGAGCTTAAGTTAACCCAGGCCTCAACGTAGTAGCTCAGACAAAACTCTACAGAAACCAAGGTGTTGAAAATAAAAATAACATGAAGGCCACAGTCATGGAAAAATAGGCAAGGATAGAGACTAAAATGGACACACAAAGACTTCAGAAACTGAATGCAAATAAAATATGTCTGTGACATTGGAGAACATGTCTAAATAGATTCAAAACAAGCTTAACATGTGAGGGAACAAGGTGTATTAAAACCAAGCTAATGTGCTGGAAAAAGAGTACAACTTCTAAAATTTAAAGCTGTGTAAAATAAAATACATGATTCTATGAATATATATATATATATAAATTTAATTTGGTGAGCCTTTATTAGTTGGTCCAGTGGCTGGCCAGTGAACTCCATGCAGGGAAGCATCAGCCAAGCCCAAAACAGAGTTAAGCACCATCTTTTTTAGCAAGAAAACTACATCCTTGTTGGCACAGCTGCAAACTCTTTATGACTAGGAGGTTTTCATAATTTTTAGAAATAAGCAGAACTTGCCCTATATGGGGCCTGTCAAATTGTCTTCACAAGATACAGTTAGGGGGAAAATACATATTTCCAGAGTGGATAACAGGAAGCCATTTTAGTGAGGTCACAAGGTTCCTCCAAGAAATTTTCCAGTCAGCACAAAATTCAGTTAAGACATTATATTCCCCTCGTTTACCTGAGAATCAAATCATTGTTTCCTCGGTTACCTGTAAGGACTGGTATTGAGCTCTAAGTACCATCAACTTGACAACCTGGATTCTTTTTTGAATATACTTAAATAGTTTATGATATAGGGCCAAGAGAAGCAAGAGAACACATCCAATTAAGGTAGATTTCAGGTCATTTATCCAAGGAGACAATTGAGGATAGTCCTCAATTTTCCTTTTGATGAATCTCAAGGCCAATATTTCTAACTGAAGAAAGCATGATTTTATTTTCTGTTTTTATTATATACTTTTTTATTTTTTTCTTCATTGTAATGAGAGAAAAGATAAAATAGCAATGAAACAGTTTCAAAACAGGTTAGTAGGATGGTTATAATAGTACATTACATATTGTTGTCTTCATAGTAGTTATTCGGAGGATAAGATGCAGACATAATAACATGTCTAAACAATATTAATGTAAATTTTTATTCTCAGTGAAGTAAGAAAGACTACCTGTATATCTACCTATATATCTATCTTAACTCATATATATAACTTTTTCACAACAAAGTGGTCCTTTATTTACACTTTTGTGAAGTTAGTGATGCATGACACTTGGTTGCCTAGCAACTGATAGCTAACTTTAACCAGACAGGATGTTCATCTCAGGAGTGAGGTAGCTTGTTTGCTTTAGATACTGGGCCAACTCCCAAATACACATATTTGGTCAGTTTCCTAGCTTCATAGCTACCAACATATCCCTTTATTTTCTTTTGTTTTGTCAGAGATGTATGCTTCCTTGCAGTTAGTGAAGCAGTATTTGGAGAAGCCTTTTAAGGACCTTTTCATACTTGAAGCCAGTCTAAAGATTGTAGGCACATGAATTCAGCAAAATAACACAAAATAGTTCAACAGTCCATAATAATAGTGGGTTATTGCAGAACTGGCAATTGTCAGAAGTTCTTTTTTTTTTTTTTTTAAATTTAAATTTTTATTTATTTATTTATTGTTTCAGAACCTTTGTTTGTTTATTCACTCATTTTCATGGCCGGCTCAGCCCGCCCCAAGGGCAGGGCTGGCGCAGCATGTGGTGCCGGGGATCGAACCGCGGTCCCTGAAGCCGCCCAAGCTTCCCCAAGCAGGCGCTTTAGACCACTGAGCCATCCTGCCGGGCCCTGTCAGAAGTTCTTGACATGAGCCCTTTACAGCTCAGCATATTAACATGGCATTACTTTTCATACCTCATGATTATACATTTCTGCTAGATTAAGACCAAGTTAAAGTAAGACCTATATAAAATGTAACTAAAAATGTAACTTTTGAATCTGACAAAGTCAGTCAAATCCATTCAGAATTTGCCCTGAAGTCATGTACAGCTCTTTGTAGATTCTTTGCTGGTGTCAGTCATCTGGACAAGCCATGGCCATTGCTTGGCTGATTTTCTCTCTGTGAAAGCCTAAGAGAATGTTTTCTCTCTAGGTGACTCTTTTAGACACACTGGACATCATCAATCACTTTCCTGTGTGGCCCCATATTCATCTTGATCAGATAATTTGGGACACCATTGAGTTACAGAATGTCACAGCACAGGTTCTTTTATGTCCTGAGTCCTCACTGACTTTGAAGTTCTAGATCCAGTGCCTTTGTAGCCCCTCCATTTTGTTAATTTTTGTCTGCAAACATTATTAACCATCCAGAAGAAAAGCTTAATACCCCATAACAGAGGGAGTTAAGCTTAACATCAATATCTGTCTGAATATAAAATGCCTTAGACATAACATGAAACTGCTATTTTCCAACAACCATAGATATTCTAAAATTTAAATCTCTACAGAATGTGGAAAAAATTACACATTTTTACACAGAAATTTAGGTTTAAACCATACATAATATTGTAGCCGGATAGTCCTATGACATTTTTTTCTTATCTCTTATTTTTTTTATTACTTTTTTTTTTTACATTTACTTTACAGAAAGTACAGCATATGCATATGTAGAGGACCAAAATGGCAGGTATTTCAAGCATGGATTTAGTATTACACATTGCTATACTCAGTGTAGTTGCCTATTTTCAAAACCCTGATGGAGACTCTTAAGATCATTTCCTTAACCATCTTATTTATATAAATGTACAGTTTTGCCCTTGTCATGCTTCCTAACTTTTCTACTTTCTCTGTCTTGGTTGTTCAGTCCTTAAGTTCTTGCTTTCCATTTAACTGTGCTCTACCTTTTAATTTTTATTTCTTCTTTTGAGTTCTTACACTTGGGAGACAATATGACATTTACACATGTGTGCCTGGTTTATTTCACTTATAAATATATCTTAAAGTTGCATCCTCTTATGTATGAAGGCTTTGAGTTTATTCTTCTTTATAGCTGTGTAATACTCCATTGTATAAAAGTACCACATCTTTTTCATCCATTCCTCAGATGGGCATTTTGCTTGTCTCCAAGATTTGGTTATCATAAATTGTGCTGCTATAAACATAGGTGCACATATATCAGTATGACATGATGTTTTTGGTTCTTTTTGGAAAATTTTCAGTAGGGGGATAGCTGGATTGAATGGGATTTCCAACTCTAGTTTTTGAAGGAGTCTCCACACTGATTTCCATACTGGTTGCACCAGTCTGCATTCCCGCCATCAGTGAAGAAGGGTTCCTTTTACCCCACAGCCTCTCCAGTATTTGTTGCTGGTTGATTTCTTTATAACAGCCATTCTTTCTGGGGTAAGATGGTATTTCAGTGTTGTTTTAATTTGCATTTCATGAATGACTAGTGATGTGGACCATTTTTTCATGTATTTATGAGCTTGTAGTATTTCTTCCTCTGAGAAGTGTGTTCATCTCAGATGCCCATTTCTGGATTGGACTTTTAAATTTTGGGACCCTAATACTTTTTAGTTGCTTATAAATTCTAGAGAAAAGACCTTTATCTGAGTGTTCATTAGTTAAGATTTTTTCCAAGTTTATGAGTTGTCGTTTCTCTCTGTTGGTGATTTCTTTTGATGTATAGAAATATCTCAATAATAAGAGGTCCCATTTGTTATTTTTTTTCAAGTATTCTCCATGCAGTGGGGTTTTTGGTCATGAACTGTTTCCCTATCCCTATATCTTGTAGATTTCTACCTACTTTTTTCTTTGAACATTTAATGTTTCTGTTTTAATGTTTAGATCTTTAATCCATTTGACTTTAGTGCATGGTGATAGATCGGGGCCAAGCTTTACAGGTTTTGGCCTGTAGAGAAATTGTTTTTCATACCATTTGCTAAAGAGGCTATCTTTCTTCCAGTAAGCATGTTTGGCCCCTATTGATGGTATTCTGAATTTGCACTGGATCTGTTGTAATTTCACCCATTTCATTCCTTATTGCTTGAATTTGAGGGTTTTGTTTTTCTTCTTCCCTCTTTTTGATTAGGCTCACCAGGGGTTCATCAATTATTTAATACTTCAATGAATTAGCTTTTTGATTAATCAATTCTTTGTATTGTTTTCTTCATCTCAATTGAGTTAATTTCTTCTCTAATATTTATAATTTCTTCCGATTTTGGAGCCTTGGGTTTGGTTTGCTCTTTATCCAGACATTTGAGATATAGCAATAGAATATGTATTTGTTCCTCTTCTGTTTTCCCAACGTTTGAGTTTACTGCTATAAATTTCCTTCTAAGAACTGCTTTTGTGTAGCCGGTTGTGGTGGAGCACACCTGTAATCCCAGCACTCGGGTGTCTGAGGCAGGAGGATCAGTGTGAGTTCAAGACCAACGTGGTCTAAAAAAGTGAGTTCAAGGCCAGCCTGAACTGCATAACAAGACTCTGTCTCAAAAAGACACACACACACACACACACACACACACACATACACACACACACAAAACAAAACTGCTTTTGTGGCATCTCATAAATTCCTATAGTTTTCCTTGAATTCTCATTGTTACTCTGATAAGCTTTCTTTTAAATGTGATCTGTTTCTTCTTTCTTGATTTTTCCTTTCTTGTTTGCTAACTGTAGTGCTGTCTTCAAGGTTGGCAAGTCTATCTTTACATTTGTTCAAAAAGTTTTGCTAAGTTTTAATGCAGTTTTTAATTTTCCATATAGTTCTTCCAATGTGCTTCATGCATTCTTTTTCTTGCCTGTTTTCCTCTTTCAGAGTTTACATCATTTTTCTAGTGTCATCTATTTTTTAAAAATCAGTATCTTCTTTAGAAATGCTAGCTGAGCGTGGTGGCTCACACCTGTAATCCCAGCACTTGGGAGGCTGAGGCAGGAGGATCGATGTGAGTTCAAGACCAGCTTGGGCTACAAACGTGAGCTCAAGGCCAGCCTGAACTGCATAGTGAGACCCTGTCTCAAAAAGACAAAAAAAAAAAAAAAAAAAAAAAAAAAAAAAAAAAAAAAAAAAAAAAAAAAAAAAGAAAGGCTTAGGTAATGGTTTCATTATATTTATCATTTCTTTCTTATCCTATGAGATTATTTCTGATATGATTTCCTCTGTAGCCTTCTGTAGTTGTTTCTTTACTTCAGTTGCTTTTATTTCAGAAATATCAGGTATGGGACTTCCAATGTCTTCAATGCTGACATCTCCTGGATTTGTGTGTCCCACCTTTTTGCCATCTCTATTGATTGAGAATGGGATATTGGATTCTGATTGGCACTGTCCTCAATTTTTGACTATAGGACAATACTAAGAGCAGTAAGTAAAATTTAGAAATTTACAAACTTTGGTCACAAATGGTTTTGTATTTTAGACCATAGAAGCAAACACTGTATAACAAAGCAGATCATATATTTGGAGTTGTATGTCAGCTGATTTCCCTGAATTTTGTCTGGACACCTCCCCTTCACATACCTGGACTCTTTCAGGCAGACTGATACACCTGTGTTTCCTCCTGCTGCCTGGATACCATGAGATTCTTCTGCATAGGTCTGGATCTCTGTCTGGACACTGCTGGGCCTACCAGTACACTTCGTCTCACTGGGCCCACCTGCAAGCCTCAGCTCCTATTCTGAGGTCCACGCTGCTAAACTCAGCCTGTCAGGCCTGGCCACCACCATTTCTTTGCACCAAACATAATTTTGAAGAAGAAATAAAAAGCAACACACTAGTTAAAGAGGAACAGAAATTATGCTAATTTCTAACTTCCCTGATACAATAGAAATCAGAACACAGAGAATAACACTTGGATATTATTGGAAATAATTTGTTTATTTTCTAGAAAATTCCTTGTCACCAATGAGGGTAAAATGCAGACATTTCAAAGCTAAAGAAAAGCTGGAGTTTGTTGTGCATATGAAGTGTCTTCAAATATTACTGCTGGAGTTTCCTAATTTTGGGTGCCAGTCCATACTCTCAAGACTCTGCAGGCCTAGTCACTCCCCGTAAGCCTTCCTGCTTGATTTTGCTGGGTCTTGCAGCCTCTACTCAGCCTGAAGACTGCCAGAGAGACCTGGGAAGCTAGCCCCTACCTCTCACTAGAGTTTGCTGATTCCAGACCAATCTCCTCACCCTGAAGACTGCCAGGGACACTCAGCATCCCTAACTCCATGCTCCTTGGCTTTCTGCTGGAGTCTTCTGAGTCCTGCAGCCCCTTCTTGACTAGAAAACTGCCAGAGACACCTAGTAGGTTAGCCCAAACACCTCCAGCCTCCCTGCTGGTGTTTGTTCACTCTAGCAGCCACTACTTACCCTGCAGGCTATTAGGGAGACTCAGCAGCTCTAGCCCCAAGCCCGCTAGCCTTCTCACAGGAGTTTACTGAGTTCAGCTTTTGCTTGGCCTAAAAACTGCTGGGAATGACTAGCTAGACTAGTCACAATCACAGCCCCTCCCCCAGAGTTTGCTGATTCTGGATATCTCCCACAAGCTGAAGACTTTTGGGAAGACTTAGCAGTCCTAGGTTTGCCCCCCTCAACCTCACTGCAGGAGTTTGTTGGTTCTGGCAGCTTCTGTTCAACCTGAGAGACCTGGTATACTAGCCCCTGCCCCTTGCTGGAGTTTGCTGATTCTGGCCACCACTCCTTACCTGGAAGACTATCAGTGACATTTGGTAGCACTATCCTAGCCCCACAAGCCTTCTTGTCAGAGTTGGCTGAGTCTGGAAGCATCTGTTCTGTCCAAAGACTACCCTAGAGACCAGATAGGCTAGCACCTGAACTTTGCTGTAGTTTGCGTATTTCTGCCACCACTCCTTACTCTGAAGACTATTGGGGGGAGACTTGGAAGTCTTATCAACATCTCCTAGCCTTCCCACCAGAGTCTGCTGAGTAGGCCACTCTCTCCTCACCCTGAAGACCCCAATGGAGTTCTGACTGCCACTGCAACCTGAAGGAGCCTTGTTGAGCACTGCCCTGTAACAATACACCATCCAGAGAGCCTTGAACATCTGTGGAATGCATTCATTAACATCTGATCTTTCTTGAACTGTGGCTTACCTCTCTCTCTCTCCTTAAGGAGGTAAAAACCACAGTTAACATCACAAACAGGAGCTTTGGCGAGCCTACACTGCCCTCCTACTCTCTGGAGAACTTTGACACCCTGCACCCGGCCCATTGACCATCACTGAAAAACATGACAGAAGGAAGAAGTATAAGGTAATCTCAGGCCTCTAGATCTCTCAAAAGAAGTCCAAGAAACAAAACAAGGTCATACGAGAGCTTGGAAGTCACATGCTAAAAATCTCTGAGATGATAGCAACTGGAATAAAGAAACAACTTCATCAGACTACAAAGGAAATCAGATCAGAAATAATCTCTCAGATAAGAAAGGAAGCAACAGCAATCATGAAATAATTGCTTCATACATCTAAGGATAACACAGACAAAAAATGGAAGTGAACAGGAGAATGATGAAAACACCGAAAGAGCAATACAGACAAGAATTAAAATGTATGAAACAGATTCAAAATGTTATCCAGTTCATTAAAAATTCAATTGAAAGCTGGTAAAATTTCTTGAATGAAAGAGAAGATAAAATTTCAGACCTGGAAGATAACATTGAAGCTAGTGAACATGAAAAGAAACATCTCTTTAAAAATAATGAGAGATCACAACAATGTAATAGCTGCAAGACGATGCAAAGAAAAATAATATAACACTGATAGCTATCAACGAATCAAATGAAGATAATACAAGACACAGAGAGTGTTTGCAGTAATAGTGGCAGAAAATTTTCTGAACATGGGAAAAGAATCGATATATAGATACTAAAGCATATAGAACCACAGATAACCATAATCAAAATAAGTTGTCACCCAGACACACTATATGCAAGATCCCAAATTCGGCAAAAGAAAAGCCGGGCGTGGTGGCTCACGCCTGTAATCCCAGCACTCGGGAGGCTGAGGCAGGAGGATTGGTGCGAGCTCGAGACCAGCCTGGGCTACAAAAGTGAGCTCAAGGCCAACCTCAACTGCATAGCGAGACCCTGTCTCAAAAAGACAAAAAAAAAAAAAAAAAAAAAAAAAAAAAAAAAAAAAAAAAAAAAAAAAAAAAAAAAAAAAAAAAAAAAAAAAAAAAAAAAAAAAAAAAAAAAAAAAAAAAAAAACAAATTCGGCAAAAGAATAGAATACTCAAAGTTATTAGAGAGAAAAAAACAGATCACTTATAATGGAAAGCTCATCAGAATCATGACAGATTTCTCAACATAGACTGTCAAATCAAGAGGACCTTGAAGTGAGATATTTGAGGTTCTGAAAGAGAATAACTTTCAACGTAGATTATTGTATCCTGAAAAACTATCTATCCAATTTAATGGAGGGATTAGATACTTCCAAGACAAATATCAACTGAATGCATTCATGATAAACAAATCAAACCTAAAAAAGTACTGGCAAATATTTTAGGAAAGTAAAAAGATGGGCACAACTTCAAAAACAACAGAAGAGAACCAGCAAGCAGAGGAAGCAATTAAGCAAAGAGGAAAAGGAGGAATCCTACACCAGGAAAACAACATGACAAAGATAATCCAATGCATACCAGTTCTCACTGTCAACGTAAATGGCCTCAGTTCACCAATCAAATGAAGCAGACTGGGAGAGTGGATAAAGAAACAAAATCCAACAATATGCTGCATGCAAGAAATCCATTTAACAAGTAAAAAAGAAATAAATATACTGCATGTTAGAGGAAGGAAAACTATACTCCATGTAACAGATAAAAGGTCTGAAAAATCAAGGTAGCTATTATGGTTGCTGACAATGTCAACTTCAAACAAAATGTGATTAAAAGAGACAAAGAAGGTCATTACACACTTGTTAGGGGGAAACTGCAAGAGGAAAAGGTTGGTATTATAAATATATATGCACCTAATGTAGGAACACCCAGCTATATAACAGAATTTTAGTAGACATAAAAAATCAAATGAGCAATAACATAATGTATTGGGGTCTTTATCCCCTCACCGACACTGACACAAAAAAGATAGATGGACCATGCAAAAATTGAGCAAAGTAATAACAGAACTAAACTGAATTTGTGAAGAAATGGACTTAATAGACCTTTACAGAGTACTTCTCCCAACAGTATCAGAATATACATTTTTCTCAGCTGCCCAGGAATTGTTATGCAAAATAGATCAGGTGCTAACACATAAAGCATGGTTAAGTAAATGCAAAGGAATGAAAATTATCTCAATCATATTACCTGACCATAGTGTGATGAAATTGGAAATTATTAACAGAAGAAACAGCAAAAACTACATAAACACATGGAAACTAAATAACACTCTCCAAACTATCAATCACTTCTCAAAAGTTTGAAATTAAGAAGAAGGGTTGGGCATGGAAGTAGACAGAAAAAAATGGATTATTAAAATATTTATACATTTCAGGAAAATATTTAGCTGTTATTCAGTAAATATGAGTACACATTTATCCTATGACATAACTATTTTACTCCTGAGTAAAAACTTATTAAAAACACTATTTTAACTATACACAAAGCACTTCTAACAGGAAATGTGTGGCTTTTCCCCCTACATCAAGCAGATGTGCAACTCTTTACAAGGTTTTATTACAATTTAACACAAATAAGACTATATACCTCTGTGTCAGATTTCTATGGGTTAAAGGTCTCAGTCCCAGAACTCTGCCCCTATGTCAGATGCTAAATAGAAGGTTATGCCTCTTATACTTTCTGCTGCCTGTCTGTGAGTCACAAGTTTCTACCAGTGCCTCTTCAGGTGTGATCATTTACTGAACAGCTCATATAGCACAAGGAAATGCTTTTCTAATGTTTACCAATTTATTATAAAGCTTATAGCTCAGAAAGAACCCAATAGAAAAGAGACCTAGAGCAAAGGGTGTGTGTGTGTGTGTGCATGTGTGTGTGTGTGAGTGCATGTGTATTTAAAGGTAGCAGGAAGGAATTTCTACTTTCTCTTCATGTGCTTGATGTTCCTAACATTCTCAATGTATTAAAGCAGTAGCTGTCATCATTTTCAGGCTTTTCTGCAGAATTAAATCTCCAACCAACAAATACTTCTGGTGGTCAGTAGTCATGACTGTTTCAGCATTCTAACCAATCTTTCTGTTGAGCAGTCCATTGCTAATGAAATATATGGGCCTTGGCTAAGTCACCTTGTTAACATAAAGTCAGGTATGATGAAAATGGTACCTTTTTCTTTCTTTCTTTCTTTCTTTCTTTCTTTCTTTCTTTCTTTCTTTCTTTCTTTCTTTCTTTCTTTCCTTCCTTCCTTCCTTCCCTCTTCATTTTATTTTTAGAAAGAGTGGCAAATAGTAGTGAAACAGACAAGTGACACAGAATTTCACTTTAACAAAGTAATAAGAATTTTACACTATTTATTGTAATGCATAGAGTTATCCTCCAACTAGTTATTCATTTTACCAGATATAAACATGTGAAGTTGGAAAAAGCAAGAAATACATAAGAAATTAAGAATAGAAAAGTGATAAACTATTGAAAAAGGAGACAAAACAAATTAAGCATATCTGCTCCTTTCCACTGAGGAGTAGAGTCCCACAGTACGGTTGCCCAAGTCACCATGCTTACATACACAAATACATCTCTTTCGCTCACTATTCTTTCTTTTCAAAATTCTTATTACATTTAATAGGAAATAACATAAACACAGTTTCAAAACTGGTTAGTAGGACAGCCACAATATTCAATACAATGTACATTGTTGTCTTCATTGTAGTTGTTCAGAGTACAAGATGCAGACACAATAAGTTTTTTAAACACTATTGGTACAAATATTTCTTTTCATTGAACTAAGAGAAAGTAGTTGTATGCACAGTCCAATATTCCACAATAGCAGTGGGTTATTGGCAGAACTGGCAATGTTGGAAACTATTGACTTCAGCCTTTTACAGCTCAGCCTACTAATCTGTCTTTACTTTGTATGCTTCATGGTTAAACATTTCTACTGGGTGGGCAAGACTAAGTGAAAGCAAGACCTATAAAATAAAACATGTAGCTTTCATATCTGACAAGATCAGTCAAATCCCCTGAGGATTTACATTGAAACCATGTACAGCACTTTGTAGAACTTTTGTCAGTATCAGCTGTCTGGATGAGTTATGGCCATTGCTTGACCATTTTGCTCTCTGTGAAAGCCTGAGAGTATGTTTTCTCTCTAGGTGACTCTCCTTAGGCACACTGTACATTGTTGATCCCTTTCCTCTGTAGCCCCATAATCTCCTTGAGCTGAAAATTTGGGACACCACTGAATTATAAGATATACAGTACAGGTTCCCTTATGTCCTGAGTCATCACTGACCTTGAAGGGCAAGGTTCAAAATATTGGCTGTCCTTGTAGCCCTTCTTTTTCTCTAATTTTTTTGGTCTGCCAACTTAAGTCGTTAACCCTCCAGAATAGTGATACTATTACTCTGTAACATAGGTACTTGAGCTTAACATCATTGTCTTTCTGGTTATCAAATGCCTTAAACTTGACGTGGAACTGGTATTTTCCATCAATCATTAATATTCTTAGAAATCCCTATAGAATGTGATTTTAAAAAGAGTTAAACATTTTTACACAGAAATTTAGAAATCTAACCATATGCAAAATTGTAGCGTGTTCACCCTGTGGCATTTTTCCTTATCTCATTCTCTTTTATTACACCTCTTTTTTTAAACAAACATTTTCTTGAGAGAGAAATCTCTTCACTTTAATTTCAAAATTACTCAGCTCTGAAGTCACAACTCAAGTGCTTATCATAGTACAAAGAGAAAGGAAAAACAATATAAGTAGGGGTGTTCAACACAGACAGACAGACAGACAGACAGACAGACAGACAGACAGACAGATAGATAGATGGTACAGCAGAAAGGACTGCAATCCTAGAAATATAGGACCTTATGAGGCAGCATTATGATAAACACCTTCTTTAGAAAGGTGTAATCTCTATCACTGTTATCACAGGCTAAATTATATTTTATGTCACCTTCAAGTAATAGTTGAGGCAGTGGAATGCAGAAGCATCACAGTGAGTCCCACTTAATACAAATAACTATAGATACACCAACATTTCCACAAACTGTATCCTTTTTTCTGATTTCCAGTTAAATGCAGTTTTAATCCATAACTGAACAATGAAGGGTCATACACTAAAGTCAACATATATATCTAGCATTTCAGTCTAAGCTTGTCAATACATACAACTGGAATCAGTTACAAGGCATGGCCTAACAGACACCAGGATTAGGGGCTTTTTACAGGCATGAAACTTCATCTTTCATACTAAAGTCATCATACATACAGGGCAAAGTCAGAGCTTTTGTATTTGTGTTTATTCTTCATTTAATTTTTGAAACACTACTATAATTGAATATTAAAACAAAAACAACAGTGAGTAGTGAGTATATGATGATTTTGGTCCTTCGCACACTCACTATTGCACACTGCATGCCAGCAGTGAGCTTTATTCACTGGCCCTGTTAAGAGGTCTCACACAGAACACCATCCCTGGGCTGATGTTTGTCCTCCTCACAGGCTTCTCCATTATAATGCTATCATCTTTCCCCATTTGGATCAAAGTCCACTAGTTCTATCTGATCCATTCCAGCAGTCTCTTCCACTTCCTTCCTCTCAGGCAAGAGTTTTTCCAGAAATGAGAGCTTATCAGGAGAGAGAGAAAGGCATTTTCAGGAAAGTTTACCTTAAATTAGATGATTAGATGACCCTTTTTGTATAGTCTACAATAAATTGGCATGCCTTCATTTAGTACACATGTGATTTCTCCATGCTTGAAAATTTGACCTGGATGAAAGTTGAGGACTATCGTTCAGTTGTCAAGAGTGGACATTGGCTTTTGGAAGCCACATAGTGCCTCAACTAGCTGTCTATCCATAGACATGAAAAGATCTTCTCCTCATTGAGTAAAGACAGCATGGTCTTTCTCATCCAACCCAATGATAATATCTCCTGGCTCCAACCCTTTTTATTGTCTTTTTAAATCATGAAATGTCATCTTCTGGCCACCTTCCATGCCTTTGTCAATGTGAACTTGTAGAGTCTTTTCTCTGTCTTCCTTCTGTTGCAGCCCTTACATCTTATCACGAGAGCTGATGTGTTCTCCATGCCCCTGGCACTCCATGCACACAGAATGAATTTGCTGAACCATTCCAGGTCCTGTCTGATGAATTCTTATTTTCATTTCAGTACCTAGGCAGTTAGGATAGCACTCTACAGCTCCTTTCTTACCACATTTGTCACAAATCACATTCTCTTGCAGAGCAAATTTCCGTACAGCCCCGTTATATAAATCTAATGTAACTGAGAGCTGGTGCATCACATTTTTACCTCTCTTTTCTCTCTACATCCTTCCTCCTGCTCCAAAAAAAAATGTATCAAAGTTATTCATGGGGAAGCCCAAACCACCACCTGCTTAATTGCCTATTCTCTTCCTTTGTCACAGAATTCCCTTTTCTTGGCATCAGAGAGAACTTCACAAGCTTAAGAAATCTGTCGAAACTTTTCACCTTCATTTGGATTCTTATCAGGAGAGTACTTTAAAGCCAGTTTCCCATAAGCCTTTTTTAGTTCTTCTTGGGTAGCATTGGGTTTGACCCCCAAAACATCATAATAACTCATTTCTTTCACCATTTTCTACTGGCGGTGAGTGGGCTGGGCCGCGGTGGACTAAACCAGAAGGAGGGTGTAGCCATGTGCAGGTCGAGCAGCCACTGCTCCTTTACCTCTCAGCACGTTCTAGAAAGTTCCTTCCAAAGGACACATTTTCAATGACAGAAGACATCATCTTGTCATTGAAGAAAACTCCAAAGGCTTTAACTTGCATTTCATATAGTATCACATTATCTTGGACACTGGAGAAATTCTTCCATATAAGCACCTGAAGTGCTTATATAAAGTCTTCTTGGCAACATAGCTTGTAATATCAAAACCTGTAATAGCAAATAGAAACAATTGAAATGTTCCTTTCCTAGCAAATGGTTAAGTATATTGGATGCACCTTATATAATAAATACTATGTGCCAATAAAAATTAATTAAAACCATAAATATTGATGATGATGATTTCAGAGACACATTGAGTCATGAAACTTGTCAAAAAGGAATATATGCAATGTGTTCCACTTATGGACAGTTGAAATATAAAAAAGAATATAAAATAATATCTTATTTCAGAATGGCAAAACTGTGAAGAAAATCTCTAGAAATATGACCAATTTTTGGGATAGTGATGATCTAAGGTAAAAATTACATCATAGGAGGCTTTAAGGTTAAGGGCAATGTTAAGTTATTTTTGGTTCATGTATGTTCGTTTGATTATTATTTCCTTGTGAAAGTTAGCAATATCATCCTACAGTCACTTATGTCAATTCCTAATGAAGTGGACCTGGGAGGCTATGAAGAATTGCTCATGCACATGTAATGGAGAATCACAGGAAACTCCTGCGTGTACACCTGTGATAGGAGCCATGGGGAGATCACCTCATGGAGGTACTGTTCCAGGTAAGACACTTGAAAGAAGACAGTCTCCTTACACAGCTGCTTCTACCAATGAACTGACACCAATGCTTACAACAAATCCCTGTATTCAATGGTCATGATCCAAAACTGCTTATCTGGACTTCTTCCTGCCTTTAGAGGTCGGTCACTGCTCAGTGCTCTTCAGTGGACCTGTAGTCTGCAACAACACACATATCGCAGACTGCAATTTCTGGTCTACTTTTGAAGAAACTCCTTCGGACAGCCTATTTCTCTTGTTATTTTAGACTGATCCTTTCAAAATTCACATTGAGGTTTTATTTACTCTTATCTCTATGTTGTGTTATAAAGGATTGAAACATGATTTTATTTCACTGGGTAATAAATTAAAGAGAAATTAAAAACAAAACTTATTTATTTGATACAAGATCTCTCTACACAGTGGCATGTGGTACCAGGAATTGACTTGGGTCCTTGTGCTTGCCAGACAGGTGTTTATATCTGCTGAGCTATCTCCCCAGCCCTAAAGAGAAATTGTTTAAAATTCATAATATAGATTTAAATGTTCATTTTTAATACTTATGGTCAATGGATAGTCTATGGTTTTTAATTTGAAAATTTTAGAAAATAATTTCTCATTTCTTCATCTCTTCAGTAGATATTTACTGAATCCTGTCATGTGCTATGAGTTTTCAATTTAGATTATTATTTAAGGCATAAACAACTTTTATTTTCATTATCTGATTCAGTATTTTAAAAAGATTGTATATTAGTCATGCTCTATTGACAAAAATAAAATGGATAGAAAGATATTGGAAAGAAATTGCATGACAGTGTAAGAAAATAAACATACGTTATTATAGAGCCTGTAACCATCCAAGGATGAAGTTTGCAATGAAATGATAACCCAAATTTAAAAATTAACTTCTGGTCAACATCCTCATTATCTTCTACTACTTCATAAGATCATTCTCCAAGGGACTCCACTATGTCCTACTATGCTACAAAAAACCTAAGTATTAGTTTCTAATAATTTCCCAACCAGCACACTGAAGGTGTATTGAGTTGCATTGCATCTAGTATACCTGTAGTGCCCATGGGCCTCCAAAGCAGCTTCTAAAGCAGACACTTGTGTCAAGAGGAATGTGGGATATCACCTACAGAGATCAAAGGTTTTTTGGGGTAAACGAGAAAAGCAAAAATCGCAAAATGCTGCTCTAGAGGAACAGCCTGTAATAAATGCCATCTCCAGAAGGATCACTTTAATATACTCATGGCTGACACAGAACTCTGGAACATTTGGTTAGTAGGAAGCACTAAGCAATGAATGTGCTGTGTCGTACATTGTCTCTTAGTAGTCAGTTTATATATTTATCTTCTAGCCAGAGACACTTAAAGGGCAGGTAATATTTGTGACCTCTACATAACGGGGATAGACCCTTATGACTGACCAAATTCTCAAAAAATAGATAATTTTTATAACAATTACAATACAAATAAAGAAAACAATTTGGCATTAGCCATGTGTCTGCCCTTAGAACATAGCAAAGCTAAATACTCTACTGGGAACATTGCATGTAGAGGAATATAAGCATTGACGTCAGTCCTGTGGAAGGCAACCAGGTGGTAGGTTCCCAAGCAGATGTTGTGCGCTGCCTGGCACCCCTCCCTGCGCTTTCTCACGATACTCAATGAATTTGCGAGAACATCTCTTGTCCTCACATGGTGTGGGAGACAGTGACTCCCACTGAAGCTCTGAGGTGGTTCTTGATTTGATCTAGTTAACTCAAGTGTTACATTCTAAGAATAGCCCTTGCTCTAGGATAGTTCAGTTGTGCGTCTTGCAGCCTGTTACGATGAAGGCTGGGAGGTGGGCCTGAGGTCCTTCTCTCCCATGGCTCATCTTCCATGAAGGCAGGTCGTCTGGAACTGCAGCCATGTGGGAGGCTAACAGGGAAGCTAGAATTTTAAGAAAATCACAGAAAAATAATGTAGAATTTCTGATCACTTGATCAAACCTTGTACAATGTTTCTGAAACCAGTTTCATGCTTTTTCTTCTCTGAGGCATGTTAACCTGCTCTCAGGTGGGCATTAGTGCATTTTTAGTTTTATATAAGATAGTGATATTATACTAAGTAAAATTATGAATTTATGTCTACTTGGAAATAAACTACAGTGTGAAGAGGTGACTTGAAGTTGTCAAGTTGACAAGTATTAGAATGTAATGATTGATCTTATTTGTCATTTTGGTTGGCTGAGAAGCTACCTACAAGTTAGTGAAGCACACTTCTGCATGGGTCTGCGTGGGTCATGGAAGTGTGATCGTTGGGTCTCTATTGGGTTCCTGGATGCTTCCTCTCTGACTCTGTATCCCTCCTCTGCTTCCTGGCTGCCATAGCTTTAGTAGCCTTTCCCCGCCAGGTCCTTCCTCCATGATGTTTCTGACTTTGAATGAAATGACCATGGACTGACACCACTAATTTCTGAGCCACATAATCATCCTCTCCTTTAACCACCAGGTATCACATATTTTTGTTCCACTAAGGGGAATGCTGACTAATAACCTATGAACTTGAAAAAAAAACCAAACAAACTGGGATTGTTGCTGCACTCCCACGAAGTTATGAAACATGCCTTTTTCAAACATTCATTTTTCTTTAAGTGACTTAGATAGAGATCTTTCATACATTAATTTTGTTGGTACATTCTGAGGTAGAAAAGCAGCACAGCTGTATAACATATAGGCATAGTTGCATAACAATATACACACAGATGCAGAGTTCATATGTGTTTTATTTTAAAATTTTGGTTATGTTCCAGGCACAGTACCACAAGATTCAGTTGCTGATTAAAGAATATCTGGTTCAGCCTGGTATTTCTAGATAATGAAACAAGATTATCACGTAGAAGGCTCAGCCTTGGTATTTTTCCCCTTTGGATTTTCCCTTTCCCTTTATGAGTCAGGCCCTCTAAGCTGGAATTCTTGAAGGGATGGCTGTTTGGTAAAGTAAGGTGGAAAGTGTACAACTCAAATGCACAGAGCTTGAACTTCAGGCTTAAAAATCACTCTATTTGCTGAAACAAAGATGGACACAGGATTCAATGAAGCTATAATGGCCAGGATATCCCAGTAATGAAAAATAAAGCTTATTGCGTGGAATGATGCCAATACCTTCCCTTTATCTTACTATTAGTTAATTAATTAAATAATTTATTTATTTATTTATTTTTGATGCAAGGTCTTGTTACCCAGTTCAAACTTGTAGTGATTCTCCTGGCTCAACTCCCCAGTGCTGAAATTATAGGTGTGTGCCACCACACCTGGTTTTAGGACCAGCATAGCATGTGGTACCAGGGATCAGGCTCAGGATCTTTCTTTCTTTCTTTCTTTCTTTCTTTCTTTCTTTCTTTCTTTCATTCATTCATTTATTTGTTTATTTAGTGGAACCAGGGATTCAACTCAGGGCTTTGCGCTTGCCAGGCCAGTGCTTATTCCACTGAGCTATCATTCCAGTCCCCGAGCTCAGGATCTTGAGCTTGCCAAGCAGGTGCTTAGGCCGCTGAGCTACTTCTCCTACCAAACGGCTTCTTTTTTGTTTTCAGATATTTTTATTAGTACATGTCCTCAGTACTTTCGTCATGAGGAATTTGTACATACACATAACACAACTCACTTTTGGGTTCCCCTGTCCTCTCCTTCCTTCAAAGCTTCTTCCCTGCTCCATACACCAAAGCCCTGTTTTCACTTTTTCCCTTCAGTTGCTTTTTTCTTTCAGTCCCCATTCCCTTCCTTCTCCTTGTCCCGTCTCTTTTTTCCTTCTTATTTGGAAAAGATTTTTCTACTTTGTTATTACTCTATCTTTCATTTCAGTATTTATTTATAAGTCGGTTTCTCACACAAGAGGAACAATGCAATGCTTAATGTTGGTGAGTACTTTACGTCACTCATTTACCTAAAAGTGCCTCGAGTTTATCCTTGTTTATGTGGACTGGTACCCCATTGTGCATAAATACCACATTTTTCTTGCCCACTCCCTTATTCATGGGCACATGGACTGTTCTCTTTAGTGACCTAGCCATTCTTTCTCTGGCACACAGAGGGAAACTGTCACAAATGAAGATTTGCTTTATAAATGTTATTTTTTCTTATGAAAGTTTCAAAGTGACTAATAGACTCATTTCTCTAAAGAGGCACATGTTGGAAATCCAGTAAGCTAGATAGGTAAGTTCTTTACCTTCTGTTTTGCTTGTTTGTTTGTTTGGTTTTTTTTTAAACTGCAAGTTTGAATGAAAGAATAGTTTAATTCTTTACATGCTTATTTATTTTTAGGAAATACTAAAGATATGGAGCTTAAGAGATAGTGTTTATAAGGCTTTTTTGTTCCATATTTAAAAAATTGATTTAATCGTCTCATTGGCCTGTGGCCACCTATTTATAGGCTTTACCTGGTTCCAATAAGGTAGAAGCAAACTAGCGAAGGTAAAAAATTCTGGATCAGCTATGCTAATGAGACTTGCGAACTTCTCATCAAATTCCGAGGAATTTCCTTTGGCATAGGAAAGTGTTTCAAGACAGCTCTGAACTGTCCATACCTTCTTGATCAACAGACAAAAGTCAGCCAAGGAAGGAGAGAGCTGGTTTGTGTGAAGTTCTAGGACATTTTGCAGTTTTCCTTTGTGTCTTTTTGGTGAACAGACAGCTAATCAAAAAGGTTAGTAAGCTCTGAGTAGTAAAGGCACTTAGGACGGACAAAAGGCCTGGTTACTGTTGTCCACTGATACAAAGTTCTTATCAGTCAGTTAGTTGCCTAAACCTTTCCTTTGCTTATTGCAAAGATCATTTTGACATGATATACTTGGACTCAATCTTTGACAGGATGTCACATGAGAATGTAAAACAGTCTATTGTTTCTGAGACATTTGAAATCCTTTTTCCTTTACCATACCTTACAAGTTAAGTTTTATGTAGGTTAAAATTTCTGAACTGTGGCCACTATAACATTAAATGACCTTTGATAAACATCGCTCATTTCTCTAGAAGAGTAGAGGTTCTGAGTCCACTGTTTTTATTCATCACATTTAATTCCAAATGAAGCAATTCCAGATTTCTTAGATCCCGATGAACCCCTAATCTTCTTTCTGTAATAGTATCTATGGAGTGCTTCCTGGTGGACACAGTACAATCTCTGTCACGCCTTAAAAACCTAATATCAATAAATAGTGTTGAAATAAGTTTAGAAAAATTAGTTCTAGTGATGGACTTTAGTCAAAGAGAGACCTAATGGCAATGACCTTTGAGGGTTCAGTGAGGAGCAGAGAGGGCTGGCGGTCAGCAGGACACTGCTACCTGGGTTTTCATGAGCGCAGTCAGGCCTTCTAATTCCACTTCTGACACTAGAACTTCAGACCAGATTTTGGTATCCAACTCATTCATTGTCCACAGGCTGTGCAGTGCTGGCCAGCTAGTAATGCAACCTTGTTACTAGTTAAAGATGAATGCTTTTTAACATTATTATGTGATTTTAGTGATACTTTTGATGATTCTGTTGCCAAGTGTTCTAGTGTGGGCTGCCCTGGGAACAGAATGCTGAGTCTGGTAAGCTGCACTGCAGGGCCCCTCTACCTCCAGTGTCTACCACATCCAATCAGGTGGAATCAAAACCTGTGCATGTCTGATAGTACATCTGTTTATGCAACTTGTAGGATAAAACACAGTGAGTAACAATAGTTATAGTTCAACCTACCTACATGTGTCTCTCTGTGAAGATAAGTGTTTGCTGTTGTTAAACAGACATGTACGGTTTATTGCTTGGTTATTAAACTTAGGCTTGTGATTTTTTGTGAAATAATTTTAATAAGCTAGCCTAGTTTTTTAGCAGTATGGTGTAGGAAGTAAAAAAGTACTAAATAATTTTTTTTGCTCATGAGACTATTATAATATGCATACAATATTCCTCATACTAGAAAAATACATGATTACTATTTGTTATTACTATTTCTTTTTAATTCCAGCATGGCTTTGATGTTCTCTCGAAAGGACAACAAAGCTCTCGGATAGAAATGATGTGGACGATGACAGAATGTTCAACAAAAAGTGGATCAATGAATACTTTTTTCCTGATAAATAATAAGGTGCTATGCTTCTATGTAGGAAAAGCATGTCAATTTTCAAAGATCAAATATTTTTTTTGTCTTTTTGACACAGGGTCTCATCATGCAGTTGAGGCTGGCCTTGAGGTCACTTTGTAGCCCAGGCTGGTCTCGAACTCGCACCAATCCTCCTGCCTCAGCCTCCCAAGTGCTGAGATTACAGGCGTGCGCCACCACGCCCAGCTGGACAAAGATTAAATTTGAAAAGGCGTTATATGCAAATGTATGTTGCTCAATTCAATGTGCACTGAGGAATGTTTTGCAAAAATAAAAAAAAAAATGGAAATGAAAGAGGTTTATCATCTCAACCAATGTTTGAAGTTATAACTCTTGTTTTACTTTTTATTTTAAAGAGAGAAAATAACAAGAAAAATGGTACAGAATTTCAGAACAAGTTGGGAGGAAATTAGCAATGGTTATTGCATTGCATACTATTAACTTCAAAGTAGTTGGTCAGATTACCAGTTACAGGGGCGCAAAGTTGATTATACAACAGAATCACTAACAGTTCCTCTCAATGGACCAACATAAGTTAAGAGTACAATTTTTTTCCCTCTTTGTTCTGTTTTTCTTTCCCATCGAGATGATCTTTCCTTTTGAGCAGTTTCTTTTCTCTTTCACAATATTTACTGCATCTCTTTCAGTTTCTTACGCTAGAAAGAAATACAATGTTTAATAGACTTTGTTTCAAAAGCTATAGTAGCATGTCTAATTGTAAAAAAAAATCTAAACTATTTACTGGATGTGTGTTTATTAATTTATGGAAAACAGACATAATTTGTTCTGATAAAGCATGGATTTTCTTAAAATTGGCTTGTCTCCTCAGATTATAGCCAGGCAAATAGAAGAAACAGGAAAAGCTATAGAAAGCGATTCAGAGGGTCAAGCTTCTAGTGGCAAACTTCAGGCTTGGGGTCTTAGTGATATTGGTAACAGCCTAACATGACTGAGGAAATGGCTTCTTTGCAGCAATTAAAAGGCATAACTAAGTCTCTTGATTTATGTGAATCCACACAACTACATTAAAATGATTTTCCTTCCTATTTTTCAACATATGTGCTTTAATTACTGATGGCAACTTGGAGATGGGTAGAAAGAGAAGGGGACTTATACACTTAAGAGGAGATGGTGTGATTGCCAATGGCAGCTCACATTTGGTGAAATGGCACCGAATCCTACATTAAGAAAACAAATGTGCAGAAGTTTTAGAAATGAATAATGTCATACATATCATCATCAAAGGCATGAATCTCATAAGGTTCAAGGGAATGAGTCATTGCCAATTCTAAGAGCTCCTTAAAAGTATCAGTGCTAATTATGGGGATACCACATACTTTTCTGAAATAAGGTGGTTCATAAGGTTATAATGTTGAAAAGATTTTATAATTTGAGAAATTTAATCACTTATGGAGTTAAAGGAAAATTGGAAATTGCATATGAAAAAATCTCCCAGATACAGCATTTTTGGTTGATTTGACCATTTAGTAGTCAGTCGACATGTGCTCAAGGTAATAATAAAGCTATTTGCATTAGATTTCAAATCGTAATAATGCTCAAAACAAAGTTCACATTGGGGCAAACTCAAGTTCTAACAAATAATTTTATGAATTGTGGTTCATTGATTAAACCTGTCAAATATGCAAAACAAAACTTTGATTCCCATTTTTATAGAAGATTTTGAGAACATTTCCCAATATTTCAAAGAAAGTATGTTTTGGGTGTATTTGAAACTCCATTTTTAGTTAATGTACATAAATCCTCTGCAAATTTTTCAAAGGAAATCTATAGAATTGCTGACAGATATTCAACTTAATGGAAAAATTGATCATGTCTCTTTACTAGACTTTTATAAAATTATCTTAATTTTCTTTCTCTCTGAGGCAGGGTTTCTGAGGCAGGGTTTCTCTATGTTGTTCAGACTGGTCTAGAACTCACTTCGTAGTCCAGGCTGGCCTGGGCCTCAGAGGGATCCTGCTTCCTTTGCCTCCTGGGGCTAGGATTACAGGCATGTGCCATCACACTTGTCCTGCAGGAAGAATTTTTAACGAATAACACGTTGAGTTTTAACTCATTTTTTGCCACTTAGTGACCAGAACTGTCACACCAAAATGTTAGTTAAGACCTATATTGTAAATATGGCTTTGCAATCACACCATTTTTCATGTTGGTATTCTTTTTTTT
>PVJA010026190.1:19044-30045 GCA_004027025.1 Myocastor coypus | reverse complement strand
GTTTTTTTCTTTTTTTTTGTTTTTTTTTTTTTTTTTTTTTTTTTTTTTTTTTTTTTTTTTTTTTTTTTTTTTTTTTTTTGTCTTTTTTGAGACAGGGACTCGCTATGTAGTTGAGGCTGGTCCTGAGCTCACTTTTGTAGCCCAGTCTGGTCTCGAACTCGCACCAATCCTCCTGCCTCAGCCTCCCGAGTGCTGGGATTACAGGCGTACGCCACCACGACCGGCTGTTCTTTCATTTTATGATTTGGCACAAGGTCTCACTACACAGCTCAGACTGATATTGGGATATCCTTGGACTGATAGTGGGATATTCAACCTCCCCAGTGCTGCCATTATAGGCCTGTGCCACCATGCCCAAACTTGGTCACTGGCTCAGCTTACCCCAGGGGCAGGGCTGGCACGGCACACAGGATCAGATATTGAACTCTGGTTCTTGTGCTTGCTAAAGCAGGCATTTAGTCCACTGAGCTATCTCACTGGCCCTAAGGCTCTGTTCTTGACATGGGGGATATCAGGATGAACCAGGCAGGAAAGTCATCTCCCAGGAGTCTATTTCCTAAAGGAAGAAAAAGACCAGAATCAAAGACACAATAGGCTCAGCCTCGGTGAAGTATAGCTCCATGTCTTGAAAGCAATAAACCAGCCAAATGTGTGGGAAAAGGGGCTGTGGTGCAGCTCAGGGGCACAGCCCTGCTTAGTGTGCTCAGAGTCCTGGGTTCAATTTCCACCACCACCAAGATGATCTGTTTATCAAATCCCCATAGTGATTGTCTAAGAAAGATAGCACTCACACTCCCAATTTCTGTTAGGAAACCAAGACTCAGACACTGCAGAATGTTACAAACATAGTAAACACCAGAGCTCCAATTCACACCCAGGTCTGCTTGATTCTATAACCTCAGCTTATAGAATCCTTTGGGCTGCTTGGAATCTTGTACCTTCACTCACAATTTCAAACCTCTGCCAAACACTCATCATAATTTGAAAAGATGGTGGGCTGGTGAGATGGCTCAGTGGTCTAAAGTGCCTGCTTAGGGAAAGCTTAGGCAACCACAGGGACTGTGGTTCAATCCCCGGCACCACATGCTGCGCTAGCTCCACCCCCAGGGCAGGCTGAGCAGGCCATAACATATATATTAAAAAAAAAAAAAAAAAAAAGATGGGCCGGCAAGATAGCACAGTGGACTAAATGCTTGCTTAATCCCTGGCATCATATGCCATGCAGGGGGTTCAATCCGTGGCACCACATTCCATGCAGGTCCTGCCCCTAGGCACCCTGATCTGGCCACCAAAACCAGGCATGATGACACATACCTGTACTCCCAGAACTGGAGGGTCTGAGACAGGAGGACCACTACAAGTCTGAGCTGTGTAGCGATGCCCTGTACTAAATGCATTAAAAAAAAAAAATTGAAGCCGGGCGTGGTGGCACACCCCTGTAATCCCAGCACTCGGGAGGCTGAGGCAGGAGGATTGGTGTGAGTTCGAGACCAGCCTGGGCTACAAAAGTGAGCTCAAGGCCAGCCTCAACTGCATAGCGAGACCCTATCTCAAAAAGACAAAAAGAAAAAAAATTGAAATGACTTGAATTTATTTTTTTAAAGAATACAAGATAGTAAGAAAAAAAAAAAAGACAGGATTAGAAACGATACAAAATTTCACTAAGGAAAATAATAGGAATTCAACAATGGTTGTCACATTACGTGGTGTTACCTTCAAGTTAGTTGTTTAATTTACCAGATATAAACATGCAAAATTGGTTTAAAACAAAACAAAATACTAAAAATGTTATAAGAAATTAATAACAAGTGCCTGCCTGGCAAATGCAAGGTTGTGAGTTCAAACCCCAGTGCCACCCCCCAAAAAAAATTAAAAAGAAAAACACATTTTTTTTTCTTGAGACAGGGTCTCACTATGCAGTTCAGGCTGGCTTTGAGCTCACTTTGTAGCCCAGGCTGATCTCGAATTCGCAATGATCCTCCTGCATCAGCCGCGAGGGCATATACTAGCACCCCTGGCTCTGAAAGACTTGAGTTTTCCATGTTTATATTCCAAGATCAAAGAGGGGAAGCCGGGTGTGGTGGCTCACGCCTGTAATCCCAGCACTTGGGAGGCTGAGGCAGTAGGATCGTTGCGAGTTCGAGACCAGCCTGGGCTACAAAAGTGAGCTCAAAGCCAGCCTGAACTGCACAGTGAGACCCTGTCTCAAAAAGCCAAAAAAAAAAAAAAAAAACAAAGAGGGGAGTTACCTAGCAACTATTGTCCTTTACCCTAATTAATGAAAACAACATAGATCCAGGGCTTGAAGTCTTTAGGCTGCATAATGAAGAGTTATTTAATATTTTAGCAACAGTAATTAGTCATAGGCCTACATGGATGCCACCATACCTTCATGAGGCAGCTGCGAATTAATATTTATAGATCCCCTCTGGAAATAAGACCATTTGCTGGAAATTTTTAGACTAGATCAGCAAGATGAAGTCTGTGGTCAAAAGGACTTTTCTGCTGACAACCTGCAGGCAGGGAATCCATATTTAGGCAAACAGAGAGAGAGAGAGAGAGAGAGAGAGAGAGAGAGAGAGAGAGAGAGAGAGAGAGAGAGAGAATCCAATTCGTCAACAGGGGAGACTGATGGCTTATGAATTTTTCCTTCCTACTCTTTCAATGAAGAGTAGAGGGCGAGTCAGCACACACCTATAGTCCCAGCACTCAGGAGGCTGAGGCAGGACGATCCCAACAGTTAGAGGCCAGCCTAGGCTACACAGTGAGTTCAAGGCCAGCCTGAATTACATACTGAGATTCTGCCATAAGAAGAAAAAAGAAAAAAAAAGAAGAAGAAGACAGAAAAAAGAAAAGGAAGGAATCCAGAAAATGAAAAACAGGACACAAGGTCAGGGTGGGAAAACGACTACAGGAATACGACTGAGGAGCCTAAATTGAAAACTAATAGGGTGAGGGAAAGAGAAGAGGCGCTGTGGGAGCTCAGACCTCTGTTATCCAGGAGGCCTCTCCCCGCTACGCCAGCTGCTGACTTGACAGTCACTGGCCTGGGCTCAAACAGGCTCCTCTGGGATTTCGAGATATCTGTCCCTTCTGCCGACTTTTCTGTAGCAGCTGACGGTGTAAAAGGAGCCGGGAATCCTTACTGAGCTCACAAACAGGCGCGTGTGGCGTGGAGATAAATGGCCCTTGATAAACCTTAATAGAGCTGGCAGGCGGTGCAAAACACCCGGGGAAAAAAACACCACATCTGCCGAGGCGCTCACACCCACCGAGAGAACCTGCGGGAAGATTGATTATATCCGCCCCCCACCCACCCTTACCCCGCGAGTGCAAGCTCAGAGAGGTACACACGCCCACTCAAGTCCCTCCGAGGGATTTGCGGGATAATTTGCCTCCTGGGTGGGTCGCTGAGGCAGCGAGGAAAGGAAATCGGTTGAAAGAGATATTGGAAAAGGAAGAAAGACAAATTCTCCTTGGAGTTCTGCTGAAGTACGGAAGCCAGCCAGCCAAGCGACAGGCCTTCAGCACAAGCCCGGAGAGGGACCAGCGAGCCCCGCAGCTCTCCGCCCTCAAGAAATCAGCACCATGGAGATCTGCACTAGGCTGTGTCCTCTGGTGCCACCCTGTGGACG
Source organism: Myocastor coypus (assembly GCA_004027025.1). NCBI lineage: Eukaryota > Metazoa > Chordata > Mammalia > Rodentia > Myocastoridae > Myocastor > Myocastor coypus. Next base: position 26,410 of record PVJA010026190.1, on the reverse strand, counting down.
TAGAAGGTATTGCTGCACCTAAATGGCCAATGCTGGTTTGAGAATTTGCAAACAGGCCTCTGCTGCAAATTTTAATAAGAAAAGGTCGTTTCCACAAAGGAAAAGTGGGCAAAAGACAGGATCGTGGGGCTTTCACAAAAGGAAAGGTACTGTATGTTTCTGTTCCTACTTGAAATGGCCACAGTGTTAGATTTAGGAGTTTTCTGCCTTCCTTTTCCTTCCTTCCTTCCTTCCTTCCTTCCTTCCTTCCTTCCTTCCTTCCTCCCTTCCTCCCTTGCTCCCTTGCTTCCATCCCTCTGTAATGACTGCATGGGGAGGCAGGGTCTCACTCTGTGGTCCAGGCTTGCCTTGAACTCAGAGTGATCCTCCTGTCTCAGCCTCCTGGGGATTACAGACGTGCACCACCACACTCAGCTAATTACTAAATTGTAAATCAATTACCTATGGGAAGACTCTGTTTCCAAGCAAGGTACATTCTGAGGTACTAGGCTGGGGATGTGCTCCCACCGTGCAAAGGCCCTGCATTCAATTCCCAGTAGCAAAAACAAACACAAAACAGCCCCTGACCCTGCCAACACCTGTGCTTCAGGCTCTCAGCTTCAAGGATGAAGAGAATACATTGCCACTGTTTTAAGCCTAGAAGTTAATGGTGCTCAGTTACCGCAGCCCTAGGTCACCTCAAAGACTTCCTCAAACTTCCACTGGAGCAGGTGCAGGGAGCCACCCTTGCAATGCCCTTTGGCAGCTGCAATGTGAGCAGAGCTAAAGTGAGCCGCCTAGGCCCACATCCTTCAAATGAAGCACAGGCTCCAGAAGCCACTGGAGCCCAGCACGGCAGGTCTCAGCCAGTCCTAGGCCAGCAGGGGTAACACATGGGCTTGGACTGTGGGTGCCTGGGATTTTTGTCTGATCCTTTAGTCCCTAGTACCTGGCATGGTGCTGGAGCAAAGTAGCTGCTTAGTAAAGGCTGAAGAAATTTGGAGATGCTTGGCTGCAGTCCATGCTCTTGATTGACATCTGCTCCTTGGTGTCACATCAGGCCAGTGTCTGTCCTGACCTCAGAAAGCTACCCTGGCTCAGCAAGGCGGCCCATGCCTGTATCCCCAGCACTAGGGAGGCTAGGGCAGGAGGACCACTGTGAGTCTGAGGCCAACCTGGGCTACATAGTGAGTTCAAGGCTAGTAAGAACTGTGAAAGGAGACTGTGTCTCAAAACATAAAAATAAAAGCATAAAAAAGAGCTGGGGATATAGCTCTAGGTTTAATTCCCCGATAAAATACAGTGGCACCTTTGGGGCCAGGGAGACAGGTCATTGGCATACGCACCTGCCTGGCAAGTGCAGGTCCTGAGTTTTATTCTTGGTACCAAACAAACAAACAAACAAACAAAAAAGTAATTTTATGTATTGTATATTTTACTAAAAAAAATCAAGTACTTGACATATAGTTAGGATCATAGTTTTTACTTTTTTTTTTTTTTTTTTTGCTTATTGCTTTTACCTTTTGACTTTCTTTGCTTTTGTTTTATTGTCCGGGTATGGCTGGTAGTTCAAGCTGGTCTTTTTGGTCTTTTTGAGACAGGGCCTTGCTATGCAGTTCAGGCTAGCCTTGAATTCACTTTTGTAGTCCAGGCTGGTCTTGAACTCACACCCATCCTCCAGCCCCAGTCTCCCAAGTGCTGGAATTATAGGCATGTGCCACCATGTCCAGCCGTGACCATTCTTATTATTATATATGAATCTTCTGGAAGCTGAACAAATAATTGGGATTCCAATCTAAATGTCTCTGACACTCACAGCTGTACTTTGAACCATTATGCCATTTGGATTCAACTTCACTCCAACAATTGACTTTTACTTTACTCATTCATTTATAAATTGAGTTGGAATCTCACTGTGCCCTGTGCTGCATCCCACTGCTGGGCAGTGATCCTCCTGAGCAGCTAGGAATATGAGAGCCTACCACTGTGCCCAGCTAAATTTTTTCTTTTTTCTTTTTTTTTTTTTTTTTGCTACTAGGGATTGAACTCAGGGCCTTGTGTTTAATACTGGATTGAAACCTAGGGTCTCATGCATGCTAAACCCTAGCTTTACCACTGACTTACATATCCAGCACAATACACTTTATTTATTGATCTATTTATTTGCTTATTTATTTATTTTGCCGTGCTGGAATTGAACTCAGTTCCTTTACCCTGAAACACCCCCCCCCCTGCTTTTTGTTTGTTTCTGTGTTTATTTGACAGACAGGGTCTTGCTAAGTCAGTAAATTGCTCAGCCTGGGCTCAAGCTCATGATTCTCCCGCCTCAGCCTCCCAGTAGGAGGTATGCACCACCATGCCTGGCTAATAGACTTAAAATTTTTTAGCAGTTTTGAGTTTATAGAAAAAATGAATAATGGGGGCTGGGGAGATAGCTCAGGGGCACAAGTGTCTGCCTGGCAAGTGCAAGGTCCTGAGTTCGATCCCCCGGTTCCACAAAAAAAAAAAAAAAAAGAGAGAGAGAGAGAGAAAGAAAAAGAAAAACTGAATGATGTCTGGCCAAATAGCTCAGCAGTCTAAGCACCTGCTTGGCAAATGCAAGGACCCAGGTTCAATCTCCAGTACTGCATGCTATACTGGCCTGTTCTAGGCATGCCAAGGCTGCCAACAAGAGTGGGCATTGTGGGGTCTGGCAGGATGGCTCAGTGGTCTAAAGCACCTGCAAGCAGCTGCAGGGACCGTGGTTCAATCCCCGGCACAGCATGCTGTGCCAGCCCTGCCCTCAGGGCAGGCTGAGCCGGCCATAAAAACAAACAAACAAAAGTTCTGAAACAAGAAAAAAAAAAAAACGAGTGGGCATGGTGGTGGGCATGCCTGTAATCCCAGCACTGAGGAGACTGAGACAAGAGGATCACTATGAGTCTGAGCTGCTTGGAGAGATCCTGTACCAAATACATACATATATACATACATAGAAAAATTGAGTGAGAAACACAGCATGCCTGTGAACCTCTTCAATGAGCCTCCAATATTTCTGACTCATCTCTCTCATATTTGTGTAGTGACTTTATTGCAGTCTGTGAGCCCATACTAATATGATTATAATCTGTAACTGACATTTGTGTGCACTGTTTGCCATGTATACTCTGTGGCTCTTTATTGTTTGAGACAGGGTCTCACTGTGTAATGATGGCTCACCTTGAACTCACTCTGTAGCCCCAGCCGGCCTTGAACTTATGGTGATCCTCCTGTCTTAGCCTCCTGAGTGCTCAAGGGCTGAGGTTACAGGCCTATACCACCATGGCTTTGGAGAAGTGTACAATTGCATTTATCTACCATTATGGTGCCATACAAAACAGTCTCCGGGCCTAAGTATCCCTGATTGTCCCTTTCAAAACCAATCTCCAAACCCTAGCAAATGCAAACTAAGCTAGACTTTATTATTGGGTTATGTTCTCTCACACACCCTTTTTTTTTTTTTTTTTTTTTTTTTTGTTCCATTTTGTTTTTTAAAAACAGGGTCTTGGGGCCCAGGAGATAGCTCTGTGGCAAAAGTGTCTGCTTGGTAAGTGCAAGATTGTGAGTTTGAACCCCAGTCCCGCAAAATAACAAAACAAACAAACAAAAAACCAGGATCTTACTGTGTAGTTCAGGCGAGACTTGAACTCATTATATAGCCTAGGTTGGCCTTGAATTCATGGTGATCCTCCTGCCTCAGCCTTCTGAGAGCTGGGATTATAGGGGAGCACCACCAGCCCAGCTACAGTAAGGCTTCTATGAACATTTGTGTGTAGGTTTTCTGGTCGATGTTTCTAAATTCACATGGGCAATTTATCTTCCTTTTAAACTTTTGTGCTTATGTATACACATTCCCTAGATTTTTTTTTTTTTTCTTTTATGGTACTAGGGAGTGAACTCAGGACCTTCTGCTTGCCAGGCAAGCACTTATTCTACTGAACTATCTCCTCAGCCCCATTCCCCTAGATTTTAAAACAATGTATATGCTTTTAAAATGTAAGACAGTCTCAGTGATTATAGCTCCAGCTTCCCCAGGAGGCTGAAGCGGGAGGACCGATTGAGCTCATGAGTTTGAGACCAGCCTGGGTAATCTACCAAAATTTGCCTTTGAACAAAAAAAGAAAGAAAGAAAGAAAGAAAGAAAGAAAGAAAGAAAGAGAGAGAGAGAGAGAAAGCCACACACAAAAAATAAATGTAACATTTGAGATAACATTCTGCAATTTAATTTTTTGAGTAAAACTAGATAGTTATAAAAATAGCATGTTATGGTTTTTACTTTTTTGTGTGGGTGAGGGTCCTGCAGATAGAATGGAGCCAGGCTACATCTCCAGCCTGACAGCCCTTTTTTATTCTTTTTTCCTTTTTTATTATTTAGACATAGGCTCACTCTTGCTAAGTTGCTTAGTGGCTCAAGTTGGGCTTAAATTTGCAGTCCTCCTGCCTCAGCCTCCAGACCATCAGGAATGGAACCAGGACCTTCTCGCTGGGCTCCATGTCCAGCCCTCTCTTTGTTCATGTTACCATCATGCTCAACTTTTCTTTCAGTTCTTGATTTTAAGACAAGAGTCTTACTATATTGCCCAGGCTGGCCTTGAACTTGCAATTCTCCTGCCTCAGCTTCCTAAGAAGCTGGGATTATAGGAATGAGTATATGGTTTGTTTTTTTTTTTTGCGGTACTGGGGATTGAACTCAAGACCCTGAGCTTGCCAGGAAACCGCTTATTCTACTGATCTATCTCCCTGGCCCTATATGTGCACTTTGCAGTGAGGTAAAATTGATATTTCTATCTTTTGAGATAATCATTAACATTTTGTACCTTCTAGACAGAGCTAGGTGTTGTAGTGCACGCCTGTAATCCCAGCACTTGGGGGACTGAAGCAGGGGGGTCAGTGCAAGTTCGAGACCAGCCTGGGCTACAAAAGTGAGCTCAGGATCAGCCTGAACTGCATAGAGAGACCCTTGTCTCAAAAAGATAGAAAAAAAATAGAAAAGAAAAAAGGAAAAGAAAAAGAAAGCCGGGTGTGGTGGCGCACGCCTGTAATCCCAGCACTCGGGAGGCTGAGGCAGGAGGATTAGTGCGAGTATGAGACCAGCCTGGGCTACAAAAGTGAGCTCAGGACCAGCCTCAACTGCATAGCAAGACCTTGTCTCAAAAAAAAAAAAAAAAAAAAAAAAAAAAAAAAAAAAAAAAAAAAAAAAAAAAAAAAAAAAAAAAAAAAGAAAAAGAAAAAGAAAAAAAAAAGGGGGGGGCCAGGGAGATAGTTCCATAGTACAAGTGCCTGCCTGGCAAGTGCAAGTTCGTGAGTTTAAACCCTGGTCCCACAAAAATACATACATACATACATACATAAAAGAAAAAGAGAAAAGGTCTAGAAGGTATGTGTGTGTATATTGTGTGTTTGTTTGTTTTGTTTGTTTTTTTTGAGACAGGGTTCAGGCTGTCCCGAACTCACTTTTGTAGCCCAGGCTGGTCTCAAACTTGCACTGATCCTCCTGCCTCAGCCTCCCAAGTGCTGGGATTACAGGTGTGTACTACCCCGCCCAACCCTTCTATACCTTTTCCAAAGTACAGACATACACACACATACATGTATAACATCTGTTGTTTTATCCAGCAATGGCTTAAAACAATCAAAGTTATAATTTCTGGGGGCCCAAGGAGATAGCTCAGGGACACAAGTGGCTGCCAGGCAAGTGCAAGGTCCTGAGTTCGATCCCTGGTTCTGCAAAAATGAAACAAAACAAAAATAAATAAAAACCAGTTATAATTTCTGGGTTGGGGCTTCCAGGGCTGGCTTTGCTTATCTCCCTGAGGGTCACTTGAGGGGTCACAGTTGGTGGCTGGCTGGCCTAGGGTGGCCTTGCTCACTGGGCCCCTCAATGTGATCTTGTCATCCGAGGCGCATGTGTCCTGGGAAACAAGCCTAGGCTCGAATGTCCCATCCTGTTCATCAAAACAAGGCCAAAAGGGGTAAGGTATTTTATACAGTCTCCTTGGAACAACACAAAGCTAAAACCATGAATCTAATGGGAAGATGCAGGGACCCTTAGACATCTGGGACCCCGAGAAAAGAGATCAGAGAAGTTAGGTTTGTGGCACACACCTGTAATCGTAATACTCTGGGAGGCTGAGGCAGGACGATGACGAGTTCAAACTCAACCTTAGCAACTTAATGAGATCCTGTCTCTAAATCCCTTAATACTGTAAAAAAAAAAAAAAAAAAAAAAAAAAAAAAAAAAAAAAAAAAAAAAAACAGGGCTGGAGATGCAGCTCAGTGAGAAGGCTCTGGTTGCATTCCCAGCAACACACACACACACGCACACACACACGCATGCATCAGTGAGGCCAAAACAATTTAGCAGCCTAAGACCCCGAGTTTTTACTCATTGTCTTGTGAGTGTACAGCAGAGAGCTGCAGGCACAGTAGGTAACGTGACGCTATAACAGCGTCAAGGTGCGCAAAGCAGGAAGTGGAGCTATATGCTATCAAGCCAGTCATATTGATTTGAGAAAAAATATAAAATTAGAGGGTGTGGTAGCATGCACGTGGGAGGCTGAAGCAGGAGGATCCTTGTGAGTTCAAGGCCAGCCTGGACTACACAGTGAGACCCTGTCTCAAAAATAAAAATAAAAAGTTACTTTTATTAACATAATGTCTTTATTTACTATTTTATATTATGGCCGGCTCAGTCTGTCCTGGGGGATGGGGCTGGCGTAGCGTGTGGTGCCAGGGATTGAACTGAAGTCCCTGTGATTGCCTAAGCTTGCCTAAGCAGGTGCTTTAGACAGATGAGCCATCTCGCCAGCTCTCCACTATGGTTTTAGAAGCAAAGCTCTCAGGCATCCAGAATAGTGAGCCCCAACTTCCCCCCCTCCTGTTTTTTCTTTTTTTGGGGGGAGGGGGGGTTCGGTGGACCACGGATCAACTCAGGACCTTGCACTTGCCAGCAGGCACTTGTGCACCCGAGGTACCTCCCCAGTGCCAGCCCCAGCCTCTACTCCTCCTCCCTCTCTCTGTCTCTCCTTTTTGAGACAGGGTCTTGCTACATAGTCCAGACTTCCTTGAATTCATAATGATCTTCCTGCCTCAGCCTCTTGAGAGGTGGGATTATTATAGACATGCACAATCATGCCTAGCTTTTTTCCCAAAGACAGTTCAGGATCACTACCTTAATGTACAGGCATACAGGCACGGCAGGATTCTTGATTCTTGTGGTCACTTTTGCAACCTATCATGCTGCTTTTTTTTTTTTTTTTTTTTTTTTTTTTTTTTTTTTTTTTTTTTTTTTTTTTTTTTTTTTTTTTTTTTTTTTTTTTTTTTTTTTTTTTTTTTTTTTTTTTTTTTTTTTTTTTTTTTTTTTTTTTTT
>PVJA010026190.1:0-18944 GCA_004027025.1 Myocastor coypus | reverse complement strand
CAAGCCCTGGGATTACAGGCATGCACCACCATGCCCAGTCTCAATCACCAGCTCAGTGTGCCCCAGGGACGGGTCAGCACAGCACAGCAGGCATCGAACCCCAGCTGCTGCACTGTGCCTAAGCAGGTGCTTTAGTCCGCTGAGCTGTCTAGCTGGCCCTGTTATGCCTTTTGAAATCTAAATCTTACACGTCTCATGTGGTCTTTGTACAGCACAGGAGCTGAATCAAGGGCCTTGTGTATGAACTGCAAGAGCTCTGATATGGAGCACAGCCCCAGCAATACCTCTTAACCCTTCCAGTCCATGCTTTCCTCCTCCTCTTATTAGTTTAGGCCCTGCCTGCGTAACTGACTCAGCTAGTCTCAGAATGAAAAACAAAAAAGGGTCACAAGGGCCAGCCAGTTAGCTCTGCAGATTAAAGTGCCTGCTTAGGCAGACACAGGACTGATCTACAGGACTGATCCTTGACCTGCCATGCCAGCCCCGCCCCATCCTTGGGGGTGGGAGATGGTGACAGAGACTGGGCGTGTTAGTGCATGCCTGAAATCCCAGTGCTTGGGAGGCTGAAAACAAGAGGCTCATTGTGAGTCTGATCTGAGACCCTGAAATCCCTGTACTTTATTAAAAAAAAAAAAAAAAAAAAAAAAAAGGGTTAGAGATAAGATACAGTGTGAAGTTCCTGGATTCAATCCCCAGGGCCACAAAGCAAATACAACAAACAGGTCTGCCTCATGGCAGGAGGGCAGCGCAACCAGGTGATTGCCCCTAGACACCCAAGTATTTTTTTTTTTTTTTTCTTTTCTTTTTGAGACAGGGTCTCGCTGTGTAGTTCAGGCTGGCTTGAGCTCACTTTTGTAGCCCAGGCTGGTCTCGAACTCACATCAATCCTCCTGCCTCAGCCTCCCAAGTGCTGGGATTACAGGTGTGCACCACCACGCCCGGCTCCAAGTATTTTTTTTGAGAAAGGGTCTTGCTTTCAGGCTGGCCTCAGACTTGTGACAATCCTCTTGCTTTAACTTCCTGAGTGCTAGAACCACAGGTGTGGGTCACCACACACGCCAGAGTATTAAAAAAGCAACTTGGGGAACTAAAACATTTCATATGGTGAGGGCACAAATGCAGTCGTTGCCCAGCACTGTGGAAAAAAAGATGGCTTGGGCTGCAGAGAGCTCAAGGTCAGTCTGAGCTACACAGCAAGACCTTTCAAAATTAGGCTGGAAGTGCTGGCGAGAGCTCAGAGGACTAAGTGCCTGCTTAGGTAAGTGCAGAGACCAAGGTTGAGCACCCCCCCAACATGCCTTGAGCCATCAAGACTGGGCATGTTGGCACACTCCTGTAATCCCAGCACTGGGGAGGCTGAGACAGGAGGGTCACTACAGACCAAGCTGGGTAGTGAGACCCTGTACCAATAGGCTGGAAAAGTAGACCTATCAGAAGGCTCACACACACCACATACACACAGCATTAGGCTCATCCCACAGAATATACTAGAACGACTAGTTCTAAACAGGAAACCCCCCAAGTCAAAGTTCGGCAATACTTGAAACTGTCCTACTCCAAGATGGGATTAAGAACTAGAAAACTTCAGGCAAGTTCTTACAAGGCTAAGCATATACTTATTTTGCAAGCCTGCTCCAAGTATTGTCACGAGAAATCGAATACACATACATCTGCATGCAGAGGTTTTAAGTGGCTTTACTCAACATTACTAACTGTAAGCAACCCAAATGTCTTCCATTGTTGTATGATAAAATACACACTTCAATACTGGTTAACAAAAACCACTGAACCACGAATGTGAAAAAAACGTAAGGTAGTGTGCGAAGACGCCAGACTCAAAAGCAATGTACTTCCTAGCATCTGGGAAAAGGCATAATCCAGCCTGATTGCTGGTACTTTCACAGGACTGGTTAGCATGAGTTTTATCACATTAAATTAGCTCAACAAAATTGACAAGAGGGATGGGAGATAGCTCAGCAGTCTAAGCGCCTGCCTGTGAAGCACAAGGACCCGGGTTCTATCCCTGGTATTGAATACTGTGCCAACCTGTAGTGGGCCGACTACTAAAATATGTGCATGGCAGTGCACACCTATAATCCCAGCGCTGGGGAGGCTGAGATAAGGATCAGTAGAAGTCAGAGCTGCCTTAGACCCTGCACCAAAAGATTTTAAAAAATGTGTTTAAAAAGTGGACACAGAGCTGGGAGGGAACACAGCTCCCTAACTCAAGTGCCTGCCTGGCAAGTGCAAGGTCATGAATTTGAACCCCAGTCCCACAAAAACAAAGTGGACACAGCAGAGCCATGTACACCTGTAATCCCAGCACTTGGGAGGCTAAAGCAGGACTGATGTGAGATCGAGACCAGGCTGGGATACAAAAGTGAGCTCAAGGCCAGCCTGAACTGCATAGGGAGACCCTGTCTAAAAAAGAAACAAAGTGGACACAGGGAGATGCTTGTATATAACCAGCCCATACACTGGTTATCACTCCTAGAAAGTAGGAATCCATCTATCTACCAAAGTTGAAATGCAATCTTTTTACTCCAAAGACAATAAAATCACTTAGAAATTTGTTCTAGATATTTGCTTTGTTATGTACCCAGGCTTATTACATAACTGAAAGACAAATATGCACAGAATGGACTTGTACAGTAGGTAGGCCACCTCCTATACAATGATCAAAATGCATCAACAGTGTTACACCCAGCACGCCTGTTTCTAGCTAATGAAGAGAGTACTTTTCCGCTCATTTGCTGTTTCCCCATTCCACACCCAAGGAATAGCAGGGCCTGCAAGGGAGGGGCAGGTGAGCCAGGGAGAAAGGAGCAGTCAGCGATTGAGGGGGAGCATGTGGTCAGAGGAGACCCAGTGCTCTCCTTGCGTCCAGCTTGTACCGACTGTCAGGAATGGAGGGGGTCGCTCTTGTGTTGCCTGAGCGTGGGGAAGAAGTGCTGAGAAGCCAGACAGACACCAGGAAGAACCAAGAATAGGACCCAAAGCCATGGGCACCACACCAGCAAAGTCAACCCTGCCTCCAGAGGAGCATTTTCATAATGCTAAAATAAAGAACACACAGAAAATGTATCAGTTATTTAATTAGGTTCTTAGTACGAAATTTAGAACACTAATTTATGAGGATAAACTCCATTTGTCAGAGCAAAAACAGATCGCAGGTAGCCCCGGAGCTGAGGAACAGCTTTGATTTTTGCTAGAATCTGTGAGTCCACTGCTTTCTGATCCACCTTGCGCTGCTCTGAGATCTGGTATCTCTGCACAAAGAGAAAAAGCAAACATTCAAGAACAGGTACAAACACCAAGTTACTCAGTTAAGAACAAATCTTATAAATCTCATAAATACTCATCACCAAGGCTATCTGGAACCCAATTAAAGGTATATTTACCACCCTCCCCTTGTATAGCAACTGTCTTTGTATGAGAAAAGTAGGCTTCTTATTCTTTTCTACACTTTAACACATATTGAGGATAATAGCATATTTCTAGTATAACAGGACAAAATTACTAGAGGGTTTCCCTAAAAACCTTAGGATTCTGTGCTGATCTTACCCTCTATAAAAACTACTACACACATGCCCCCCACCCCCCATCAGAACTTAATTCAGGACCTTGTGCTTACCAGGCAGGTACTGAACCAAAGCTACATGCCTGGGCCCCAAATGACTTTATTTAGAATATGCTTGGATACTAAGTGTTCCAGACACTCAGTGCGTTTTACTTTTGGGCAATAATGCTTAGCCCTCCTGACCTAGGAGGACAAGACAGAGCTGTACCTCTTTCTCGGTGTCAAAGATCTCTCCCTCCTGGTGTCTGGGTTTCCGCAGCTTCTTCTTCTTGAAGTAAGCATCAGTGAGGTGCTTGGGGATTTTCACTTTGCTGATATCAATTTTTGTAGAGGTGGCAATGACAAATTTCTGGTGTGTTCTTCGTAGAGGAACACGATTAAGGCTAAGAGGCCCTGAGCAAAAAAATTGAGTGAGCTAATAGGAAAATTCTAATAATGAAACAGGAAATAGATCAGACTTGGAGAAATCTCAAACTGTCCAGCACCTGGAGCGTCCCAAAATCTTCATTTGTTCACATGGCCCCCAGATCTTTTTAAGATCCAGATTAGAAAAAGGCAGTCACTTTTACAGGCTGGTCTCACAGGTCCCTGAAACATAGTACTGCTTGTCTGAAGGCAAAAATTCTCTTCTCATGTGTGCTTAGACTCCATCCTGATGCCAAGTGACAAAATAATTACAAGCTTATACAGGATGATTTCCATGGGAAGAGGCCAATTACTGAGTATTTTAGTCAGTAGCTACCTCACGTGTTTGTCATGCAAAACTTGAAATACACAACCCTCAGGTACACAAAGCAATGAAAGGGGGCTCAGCAGCTCTAGGCATTAAGAAGCTTTGATGTAAGTGACAGCAACTGTCTACAAGGGCTTAAAGGCATAAGTTGTGGTGAGCATGTTCATGTAACCCCAGCTACCCAGGAGGCACAGGCTATAAGACCACAAGTTCAGGGCCACCCTAGGCAACTTAGCAAGACAGCTTCAAAAAAAAGAAAAAAAAAAACAGAAAACATGCCAGGTGTGGTGGCACAAACCTGCAATTCCAGCACTTTGAAGGCTGAAGCAGGAGGATCAGTACAAGTTCAAGACCAGCCTGGGCTCAAAAAGTAACCTTAAGGCCAGCCTAAACTGCATAGAGAGACCCTGTCTCAAAAAGATTAAGACAAAAACAAAAACAAAAAACAAAAAACCCAGAAACATGATTCAAGTCCCAAATTTCAAAGACTATATATATAGTAGGTCATAGTGGTACACACCTGTAATCCCAGAATTCAGGAAACAGGCAGGACAGCATAAGAGTCCAGGGCCAGCCTCAACCACATACCAACAACTGTCCCTTTTGCAAACTTCTACCCACCCACAAAGAGAATTAAAAAATAAAAATCTCAAGGACTTTCTTACCAGTCACAAGAAGCAAGCCACTCTCCAACTGCTTCAGGAAGACCACTCTCTGAAAATTAAATGCAATAAATTTTTTTTTTTTTTTTTTTTGTCTTTTTGAGACAGGGTCTCACCATGCAGTTCAGGCTGGCCTTGACCTCACTTTTGTAGCCCAGGCTCGTCTCCAACTTGCAGGGATCCTCCTGCCTCAGCCTTCCAAGTGCTGGGATTCAGGCATGCGCCACTACACCCAGCTCAAATGCAATTCTTTTTTCTTATTTATTTATGTTAGAGCTGGCACAGCATACGGTCCCTGGAGTTGCCTAAGCAGGCACTTTAGACCTCTGAGCTATCTTGCCGGCCCTAAAACTTTATTTATGTATGTATGTATGTACGTACGTACGTATGTTATGGCCAGCTCAGCCTGCCCTGGCAGTGGGGTTGGCACAGCATGTGGTGCTGGAGATTGAACCGTGGTCCCTGTGATTGCCTGAGCAGCTGCTTTAGACCACTGAGCCATCTTGCCAGCCCCTCAAATGCAATTTTTAAAACCACAATTAAGCCGGACATGGTGGCTCACGCCTGTAATCCCAGCACTCGGGAGGCTGAGGCAGGAGGATTGGTGCGAGTTCGAGACCAGCCTGGGCTACAAAGTGAGCTCAGGACCAGCCTCAACTGCATAGCGAGACCCTGTCTCAAAAAGACAAAAAAAAAAAAAAAAAAAAACCACAATTAAATCTGACTTCTGAACTAATCAAATCCACAGGCACCTAATTTCTCTTGGATGTTGCTCAGTAGCTTCAGAAGCAAACTACACTAGCCCACTGAAGAAGTGAATCAAATATAAACTTTTGGGACAAATGGACACAAGTTTATTATATAACCAACAGCAGAAAATGGTTGTGGATTAAACCAGATACTTTAAACAAGATCCTTTCTAACACGCTACACAACACAAACACAATCAAGTCCTCCAGGAAGCTGCTGCCCAAGCCCTACAGGCCAAGGCACTCTGCTCACCTTGCCTCTGTGGCGCCCGGTGAGGATGATCAAGACGGTACCAGGAGTAATGCTGGCTCGAAGTTTTCTCACATGCTGACTGAAGGGTTTCTTGCCGTGGCTCAAGAGCTTTCGGGGCACATCTTCAGTAGGGTAGTATCTAGGCTGGACAGAGTGGGTGGATCCCATTTTAAGTCATTAGGCTCAGGACAGCTGTTTGGTTGTCAAAGAAACCTTTGCTATACAGCTCAGTTCGTTTTTTTGTTGGTACTCGCGATTGAACTTGGGACCTCATCCAGACAGGCACTTACGCCATCCCCAGCCCTGATATACAACTTATTTTTTTGTCTTTTTGAGACAGGGTCTTGCTATGCAGTTCAGGCTGGCCTTGAGCTCACTTTTGCAGCCCAGGCTGGTCTCGAACTCACAGATCTTCCTGCCTCAGCTTCACAATTGCTGGTTTTACAGGGGTGCACCACCACGCCCGGTGATATACAACTTGTTACTCACTTAAAACTCATACTTCGTCTGCACCATTGCCTTTTCATTTCTCTTAAGTAGACATAAAATTTGAAAACACTGCTTCTGCATCTTCTTTTTTTTTTTTAATTTTTTTTTCTTGTTTCAGAACTTTTATTTTATTTATTTATTTATTTATTTGTTTTATTCTTGTTTCAGAACCTTTGTTTGTTTATTCACTCTTTTTTTTATGGCCGGCTCAGCCCACACCGAGGGTAAGGCTGGTGCAGCATGTGGCGCTGGGGATAGAACCGCGGTCCCTGAAGCCGCCCAAGTCCTCCCAAGCAGGAGGGCTTTTGACCACGGAGCCATCCCGCAGGGCACCTGTTTGTTTATTTTTATGGCCAGCTCAGCCTGCCCTGAGGGAAGGGCTGGTGCAGCATGTGGTGCCCAGGATCGAACCGTGGTCCCTGCAGCCGCCCAAGCTTTCCTAAGCAGGCGCTTTAGACCACTGAGCCATCCTGCCAGGCCCCTGCTTCTGCATCTTCTATGTGCAAAACAGGATGTAAATAATTTAACAAAAGATGAGAGACAGCACCAACTAAGCTTATAAAAGGTGAAGGTGAACCTCAGGCAGGGCAGAGGAAGCTACCTTTCTAAAGCCAAGTAGGCATCCTCAAGCCTTGCTAGATACTGACGCCTCTAGCCAGCCTAAGCTCTTCCAGAAAAACATGGCTGAGCGTGTGATCCCAGCACTTGGGACGCAGAGGCAGGAAGACTGCCTTGAGTTTGAGACCAGCCTGAACTGCACAATAAGATCCTGTCTCAAAAACGAAAAGCAAGGAGGACCAGATAGCTCAGTGGACTGAAGTGCCTGCTCAGACAAGAGTATAGAAATTGGGGGATGATGCCTGGCACCACCCCTACACTAAGAATTGAGACTGGGTAGCACATGCCTGTAATCCCAGGGCTTGGGAGGCTGAAAACAGGAGGATCACTGTGAGTCTGATCTGTGAAATGATTTCTGTGTGCAGTCTAATCTGTACTAAACACACATACACACACACACAGCACTATGCTTGATATACATTTTAGACCTTAAAAAAAGATAAATCGATGGGGCCTGGCAGAATGGCTCAGTGGTCTAAAGCGCCTGCTTAGGATAGCTTAGGCGGCTGCAGGGACCGCAGTTGGTTTGATCCATGGCACCACATGCTGCACTAGCCCTGCCCTCAGGGCAGGCTGAGCAGGCCATAAAAATAAACAGACGTTCTGAAACAAGAATTAATAAATAAAATAAAAAATTCTTTAAAAACAATAAATTGAATCAAAGAAAATAAAAACAAAAGATGACACAGCTCCTCTTACAATTTAAAAAGGTACACCATGTCACTACCCCTACAGTGGATTTTCACAGCAAAACACCTTGTTCCTGTTTTATCCATGAAGGAAAACAAACTGCACCAAAACAATTAGCAGCAGTAGCTCACTTAGTGTTAAAGCACATCAGGAAGCATATGAAGAACTAATCACAGGTGCTGCATGCCCATCATCTCAGCACTCAGGAGGCTGAGGCTGACTGCTGGAAGTTTAGGTTGCTTGGGGTACACAAAATAAAGTCAAGACCAGCTTGAACTACACTGTAAGACCCAGTCTAAAAAATATTTTACTATACCTCACGGTATGTTACTGGGGGGTGGGGCACCAGGAATCAAACTCAGGACCTTTTTTTTTTAGACTTTTTTATTTTATTTATTTGTTTGTTTATTCACTCATTTTTATGGCCAGCTCAGCGCGCCCCGAGGGCAGGGCTGGCGCAGCATGTGATGTCGGGGGATCGAACGGTGGTTCCTGAAGCGCCCAAGCTTTCCTAAGCAGGCGCCTTAGACCACTGAGCCGTCCTGCTGGGCCCCTTAGGGCCTTATATTTGGCAGGCAAGCAATTGCGCTGCTGAGCTATATACCCTAGGCCCTCACTCCACGACAGGAGTACTTTCTGTTTTGTGAGCCTCATACACACTAGACAAGCACCTCTACATGAGCTACACTCTAGCCTCATCAGCTCAGTTCTAACTATATCACAGCATTACCGTGTGACCTCACTTTCACCACAAACCTCAACAAAAACAAAGCTCAGAAAAGAAACTCAATTTATTTAAGGCTAATTTTTTTGTCTTTTTTTTTTTTGGGAGACAGTCTCACTATGTAGTTCAGGCTGGCCTTGAGCTTACTTTTGTAGCCCAGACTGGTCTAAAACTCACACTGTACTGCCTCAGCCTCCCAAGTGCTGGGATTATAGGTGTGTGCCACCACGCCCAGCTAAGTAACTTTTTAAAAAAAAAAACAAAAAAACTTTACGTTATGGCCAGTTCAGCCTGCCCTAGGGGCATGTGATATGGGGGGATAGAACTGTGGTCCCTGTGGTTGCCTAAGCAGGGGCTTTGGACTGGTGACCTATCTCACTGGCCCTAAATGCTGTATTTTAAAGCCAAGTTGCAAATTTCTCTGGAAGCTGGGCCCAGGGTTATCTTCCACCTTTCGTTAGCATATCTTTATTTAAACAGAAACGTAGAAGAAAGCAAAACATTTTCAAAGCACTGAAGCTTCAGCTAAAAACCTACCACAAGAGTCTTCCCATTCTTACCATTTTCCGAAGCTTAACCACCCGGGTACCCCCATTCTTGTCCCCACCGACTGGCTTTGTGATGGTAGCAAGAACTTTCTCCTTCTTTTTCTTCTCCACCTACAAACACAAATGCATCACTGAGTCAGAGGTAACCAAGTAAAGGTGAGAAATAATTTGCAGAAACTTCTCTCCTCTCTTACCTTTGATTTGGCAGCTGTGTACTTTCTCTTGTACAAAGCCTTTCTGGAATACATAGCAGATCGGGAGTATCTACCAATTCCTCTGACCAGGACAGGATTTCGGCTGCAGTGGGGCTGCCCCTTCTTGGTCTTTTTTGCCTTCTTCGCCTTACCCTTTTTATCAGTATCACTGGTAGAAGCCTTCTTGGCCTCGGGTTTCTTCTCTTTAGTGTCTGGCTTCTCGGTTTTTTCACCCGCCATCTATCAAGAAGAAAAAATAAAAGCATTTCACTAACCATCCCATAAGGCAAAGCTAAAGCTGTCAACAGATTAGCTGAGCTTCCTTACAAGCTTTTTCGCCTTAAAATATGGTCCTCCAAAATTGCCACTCTCTGCTTACTTTCGAGTTTTATCTTCCCAATGTTATCAGGAATTGAGGGTTTGGAGGTATATTAGTGGATTTCTAGTAAATATTTAGCAGAATCCAGAATCCGGCTGTTTTGCGAATTAGAAACCACGAGATAGTCTTTCAACAGTCTCCCTACCTAGGAAGCCGACCGTCTAAAAATTGCAACCGATTACTCTAAAAACCTTTACTCTTAACTTTAAGATCACGGACTTATTCAAGAAATTAGGTTTGGGGTAACCAGGGTACAAACCGGTCCAAATTCTCAAAAGACTTTACAACAACTCGAACGCGACTTCCGGTCGGGGACGTGGGGAAACGAGTTTTGGACTTGCGCCACAAATTACAACGTGGCTGAGACAAACTCGGAGACGTATTCTAAAACCTGGACTAAGGATTACCGAGCAAGCGATGTCGCCCTCCCTCGCTAGCCTCGTCAACTTGCTGTTGGCAACTCTCTCAGAAGCCGAGCATCCTGCCAGTTAAAGCGGGTAACGAGCAGCCGGAGCCTCTACCGCACTCCATGTCACCCTCTGCTCCCCGTCGTCAACCCAGACGAAAGAAATAAGGCATCCAGGAGGCCTCTCACATAGCCCTTGGTTTGTCCAACCCTTGCAGAGGTCAACTTAAAGTCCTCTAATTTCGGATGGCGAAGGATTTGGTTACTGTAAGACACTCTCCCACAGAGACCCGCCATTCTTACCTTGCAAGATGGGAAAGAGAACTAAGTTTCCGACTTCCGGTCTATAAGCCATGGGAAAGTGTCTAGTTTGACTTCCTTCCGGGTCAGAAGCATCATGGGAAGCGTAGTTTTTCTTTGCATCATGGGCCCTGCTTGCCATTAACAAGTAGATAGGATCCTTTTGTGTTATTGTTTTTGTGACACACGCCTGTAATCCCAGCATCTGAAAGGCTGAAGCAGGAGGATCAGAACAAATTCAAGGCCAGCCTGGGCTATATAGTGAAAGCTTGTGTCAAAACAAAACACCACACTTTTTAAAAAGTTTAATTTTAAGAGCCAGTGGTCTCCACGGTAGTATGCTTGTCTAACATGCTTGAGGCCCTGGTTTCAAAACCCAGTACCAGGGAAAAAAATCACTTGCTTTTAAAAATTGATATTTACGGGCCCGGCAGGATGGCTCAGTGGTCTAAAGTGCCTGCTTAGGAAAGCTTGGGCGGCTGCAGGGACCAGTTCGATCCCCGGCACCACAAGCTGCACCAGCCCTGCCCTCAGGGCAGGCTGAGCCAGCCATAAAAATGAATAAACAAACAAAAGTTCTGAAACAAGAAAAAAAAAATTTGATACTTAACCTTCAAACTTCTAAAAGATCAGATACATGTAGGGGAAGTAATTTCCCAATAGTTTTCATGCGAATTCAATTTTTTTTTTAAATTTATTTATTTATTTATTTATTTATTTTCTTGTTTCAGAACCTTTGTTTGTTTATTCTACTCATTTTTATGGCCGGCTCAGCCCACCCCGAGGGCAGGACTGGCGCAGCATGTGGTGCCAGGGATGGAACCGCAGTCCCTGAAGCCGCCCAAGCTTTCCCAAGCAGGCGCTTTAGACCACTGAGCCATCCCACCAGGCCCGCAAATTCAAATTTTAGATTCTTTTTTTTAGATTCTTCTTTGCGGTAAAACTGGATTGATTGATTGATTGATTGATTGATTGATGGATGGATGGATGGATGGAATTCAAGAATTCTGTAACTCTGAGCCCCATCCCAAATCTTTTTTTTTTTTTTTTCAAGACAGGGACTCATAATATAGTCCATGCTGGCCTCCAGTTTATGATCCTCCTGCCTCAGCCTACGATTATTTTTAAATTGTAAAAATTCTCTTCGAGTTTCTTCTATTTTTTCATTTGGTCCTGGCTGCCCAATGAGACAGGTAGGAAGCACCAAAACACCTTTTTCTTGCCTCTCTACTGGAAACTTTACTGAAGACAGTAACTGCTTCAGATCTGTCAAATAAATGTACAGATCACAAAAATTCTCAAAGCATTTCTGAAGCCAACTTAAAGTGACTTTTTAATTTTATTTATTTGTTCTTTTGCGGTATGGGGATTAAACTCGGAACCTTGAGCTTGCCAGGCAGGCAAGTGTATGTTTATGAGCTATCTCCATAGCCCTTGGTTTTTTTTCGTTGTTGTTTGTTTGTTTTATTTATTTATTTATTTTCTTGTTTCAGAACTTTTGTTTGTTTATTCACTCATTTTTATGGCTGGCTCAGCCCACCCCAAGGCAGGGCTGGCGCAGCATGTGGGTGCCAGGGATCGAACTGCGGTCCCTGAAGCCACCCAAGCTTTCCCAAGCAGGCGCTTTAGACCACTGGGTCATCCTGCCAGGCCCCACCCTTGTTTGTTGATTTTTTTTCTTTTAAGACAGGGTCTTGGGCCGGGCGTGGTGGTGCACACCTGTAATCCCAGCACTGGGAGGCTGAGGCAGGAGGATCGGTGCAGGTTCGAGATCAGCCTGGGCTACAAAAGTGAGCTCAAGACCAGCCTGAACTGCACAGTGAGACCCTGTCTCAAAAAAAAAAAAAAAAAAAAAAAAAGACAGGGTCTTGTTATGCAGTTGAGGCTGGCTCAAACTCGATCCGATCCTCCTGCCTGCTTCAGCATCCCAAGGGCTGGGATTACAAGTGTGTGCCACAACTCCCAGCTAACAGTTTCCTTTGTTTTTAACAATAACAGAGTTTTGGGGCCTGGCAGGATGGCTCAGTGGTCTAAAGCGTCTGCTTAGGAAAGCTTAGGTGGCTGCAGGGACCGCTGTTCGATCCCAGGCACCACATGCCTGAGGGCAGGCTGAGCCGGCCATAAAAATAAATAAACAAACAAACAAAAGTTATGAAACAAGAGAAAAATAAAATTAAAATTTAAAAAATTCTTAAAAAACAATAACAGAGTTTTATTAAAGACAGGAAAAGAAACAGGGTCTGCAGAGTGAGTCTGCACTGAGGAAAAGTAGAAAATGAATATATCCTATAGTCCAGCACTGTGGCACACACCTATAATCTCAGTACTCAGTAGGCTGAGGGAGGAAGATTGCTGTGAGTTCAAAATCACATTTTTTTCTGCTCCCACAGATTGAACTCAGGACATTGTGCCTGCCAGGCGGGCTCTTATACCACTGAGCTATATTCCTAGCCCTACTGTGAGTCTTAAACTTGCCTGGTCTACATAATGAATTCAAGGCTTGCCAGAACCTTGAAAGATCCTGCTCTCCCTTCAAGAACACCTTGCAGCATGAGGGTGGGCCACCATGAAAGAAAGAACACAGTGGTTAACACACCTTTGAGCATGGTGGTGCTGCCTGCAATCCAAGCACTCTGGAGGCTGAGACAGGACGATCCTTGGAAGTTTGAGAACAACCTAGGCTACAAAGTGAGCTCAAGGTCAGCCTAAACTGCATAATGAGACCCTGTCTCAAAAAGACAAAATGGATAAGTAAATAAATAAAGTAATACCTTTAATTTTGCTAAGGGCATTAGAAACACTGTAAGAAGTTGGATGTGTGAGCTGGGCGTGGTGATGCACGCCTGTTATCCCAGCACTTGGGAGGCTGAGACAGGAGGATCAGTGTGAGTTTGAGACCAGCCTGGGCTACAAAAGTGAGCTCAAGGCCAGCCTGAACTGTAGAGCGAAACCCTGACTCAAAAAGACTTTAAAAAGTTATAATCCCAGCATCCTTGGAGGCTGACAGAGGAGGACTGTGAGTTTGAGCCCATCCTGGGTTCAATTCCCAATACCAATACAGAAAAAATTGGTGCACTGTAAAGATTGCTTAGCATGCCTTGAATTCACATTGATCATCCTGCTTCAGGCTCTGGAGTGCAAGGGTTACACTTCACTGCAAATATAAGACAGAAGAACAAGTTCAACTCCAGCACCAGGAGACAAATGGCCAAATCTTTTATGATGCACAAAATTTCATAGAACAACTGCTCTGGAGTCTTCTTGAAATAAATAACATTTTAAAAGGTTGCTTAGCATGTGTGAGGCCCTGTGTTTAGTCCCAATCCCATCCTAAATAAATAAATAAATAAATAGCTGATTAATGAAGATGAAAAAAGAAATATTTGCTCAGATCAAAATTTAAAGGGCAGGGATATAGCTCAGTGCAATAAGTGCTTGCCTGGCAAGCACAAGGTCCTGAGTTTAAACCCTGAAACCATCAAAGAAAAGAAAAGAAAAGAAAAGAATTGTTATTATCTTTTGAAAAAGAACATAACCATTTACTACTTCTCAACGCTTAAAACAACACATGTAGTGTACACAAATGTTGTATAAAGGAAAAAAATTCTCTCAGGGATTTTAACTAGCTAAATAGTCCCAAATATTTGCTAAATGACCCAGCCACTGATACAAAAGCAAAACTGAGCTCCCTCTTGTGTTCTGTTGTGGTATTGCAAGAGTCGTTGTTCCCGAGTTCAACAAAATAGCACCAGTTCAGTATATTGGTTACAGAGGGAACATTGTTAAACACCTAGTTCTTTTTTTTTTTTTTTTTTTTTTTTTTTTTTTTTTTTTTTTTTTTTTTTTTTTTTTTTTTTTTTTTTTTTTGTTGTTGTTTGTTTGCTTTGTCGGTACTAAGTTCTTTTTTTGTTTTTGTTTGTTTGTTTTGTCGGTACTAAGGATTGAACTCAGGACCTTGCACTTACCAGGCAGGCACTTATTCTACTTAGCTATCTCCCCCACCCAAGCATCTGTTTTTTCGTTTTTGTGTGTGTGTGTTTTTTCAGACAGGGCCCCGCTATGCAGTCCGGAGCTGGCCTTGAGCTCACTTTTGTGGCCCAGGCTGGTCTCAAACTCTCACTGATTCTCCTGCCTCAGCCTCCCAAGTGCTGGGATTACAGGTGTGAGCCACCATGCCCAGCTCTAAGCATCTAGTTTTGTTGTGCATAAAATGTTCCTTGGGGGCTGGGGAGATAGTTCTGTGGCACAAATGCCTGCCTGGCAAGTGCAACGTCGTGAGTTTGAACCCCAGTCCCACCAAAAAAAAAAAGTAAAAAAATACTCTGACAGCTTTTGTCTTTCCTTAATGGGGATTGAACTCAAGACCTTGCACTTGCAAGGCAGGCTCTTATGCCACTGAGCTATCTCCCCACCAGTAAAATACTCTTAAATTTGCACTCCACTTTTACTACAAAGCACATATTTTTGCAGAGACTAACGATGCATACCACCAAGTGTAGCAAATTGCAATAAAACTTCCTTCTGAGGCAGAAATTTAAGATGAACACAGAGACTGGTTTACACTGAAGGGTTTATCTTAGGTCACACATATTCTTGTACACATATATACCCATTGTCCTATTCATCTCTGTGCCACTGCAAGACAGAAAACAAGTACAGTAGGCAGTTGTGCTGCAGGCTGGGCATGCCTGTGTTGTATGCAAGCTGGGTATGGTGGCCCATACCTGTAATTCTGCACTCAGGAGGCTGAGGCATGAGCAGGAGGATTGCTGTGAGTTCAAGGCCAGCTTGGGCTACATTGTAAGTTTGAGATCAGGCAGAACTGTGCAGTGAGACCCTGTCTCATCTAAATAATGATGATGATGATAATAATAATAATAAATATAAATAAGATGGTATCAACAATATTGATAAGACCTCCTCCCTAAGTATTTTTTTTTTGAGACAGGGTCTCACTATACAGTTCAGGCTGGCCCTAAGCTCACTTCTGTAGCTCAGGCTGGTCTCAAACTCGCACTGATCCTCCTGCCTCAGCCTCCCAAGTGCTGGGATTACAGGTGTACGCCATCTCCTCCTTAAGTATTGATGTCAAAGTCAATATAGTGATTCAATAACTTTCTCAGAAGGAAGCTTGTGGAAATCCTTTTCTTTGGTACAAAAACAAAGCAAAAGTCCTGTCTCAAGCCCCAGAAATTAAGGGCTAGCGAGATAACTCAAAAGACTAGGTGTCTGCTTTGGCAAGTGTGGGGAGCAGGGCTTGATCTCTGGTTCTACATGCCCCACCGGTCCCGCCCCTCGGCTCGCTGAGCCAGCCAACTGTGTTCAGGTGTGGTGGCACACGCTTGTAATCCCAGCACTGGGAAGGCGGAAAACAGAAGGATCACTATGAGTCTGAGCTGCATCATGAGATCCTGAACCAAATCCATAAATGAAGAAAAATTAAATTGAATCTATATGTACAAATGCAGATATAGACAGAAATACATACACACATATACATGTATGAATATACACATATTAATATTATGAACCCATGAATACATACATACATACAATATATTTATTTATTTATTTATTATGAACCCATTCAAAAAGTAGACCTGAAGCCAAATGTGGTGGTGTGAGTCTCTAATCCCAGCACTCAGGAGGCTGAGGCAGGAGAATCACTGTGAATTCAGAGTCAGCCTCAATTACCTAATGAGACTCTATCTCAAAAAATAATCCTAAATAAATAAATAAATAAAAGTAACCTAGGCAGATGGTTGCAGTGCACCCCTCTCTAATCCCAGCAGACTGGGGGAGACTAAATTCCTGAGGTCTAGGTAATTTAACAAATAGAAAAAACTTTGAGGAGTTGGGGATGTACTTCGGTGTGAACATCCTATGTTCATCCCCATTAGTGTTAAATAACAAAGAAAAAGTGAAAAGTAAACTAGAGAGCCAGGTACAGCAATGTGTTCCTGTGATTACCTGAGAAGCTACTGGGGAGGTTGAGGCAGAGAGATGTTCAATTTCAAGGTCATCTAGGCAATTTAGTGAGACGCTGTCTCAAAGTGAAAAATTAAGTGATTTGAGTTCATTCTCCAATAAGACACACACACAAACACACACATATGCACACACATAGACATGTGCAGATACACAAGTATAAAAAATCATCAAGGGGCTGGGGAGATAGCTCCATGGCACAAAGTGCCTGCCTGGCAAGTGCCAGGTCATGAGTTCAGACCCCGGTCCCGCAAAAACAAACAAACAAACAAACAAAAAATCATCATGGCTGGGCATGGTGGTGCATATGTATAATCCCGGCAATCAGGAAGCTGAGGCAGGAAGATCAATACAAGGCCAGCCTGAACTGCACTGTAAAATCCATCTCAAAATGGCACACGCAAAAAATCAACATGGTAGGTCATACTTGTAAGGCTAGTACTCTGGGAGGCTAAAGCAGGAGGAGGAGCTTGAGTTCAAGTCCAGTATGAACTACATAATGAAAGTCTGTGTCATGAAACCCCAAACCAAAAACATCCTTGTATGTGTTACATATTTGAGTGAGTGTGGGATGTGTGTGTAGTTGTATGGTTCCAGAAAAAGTGTGGAAGTACACATACCAAACCACTAGCGCTGATGGGGGCTGGGATTAGGAGGATGGGGACACTGAGAAGAAAGTTACTGTTTCTATTTGGCTTGATGCAAGAAAACTGTATTGTTTTCATAGCTGAAAAAATGCTACTAAAATATCTTTGGGTGAATCTGTCTTGAGTTTACTCTAAGCCAGGCGCAGTGCTAGGCTTTGGGCATGTGCAGGTGAAGAAGAAAATGTCACGGTCTTGAAAGGAGCTTGTCGGCTGCGGTAAGAGGCGGAAGGCTGAGCCCTCAGTGATGGTGCAATGTGCTTGGGACAGATAGGCAGCCCCCGGAGCACAGGAAGAGGCCCTCTCTTATTTTCAGAACGTGGTCAAGGGTCGTGTGCCAACATTCCTGGGAAGGACTGCTAATGTTGGAGGCCAGTCTTGCATGATATTCTGTTTCTAGATGGAAGACAGTGTGAACAATATGCTGGACCAAAAGAATTAGATTTTGAGAGCCAGGCATGGCAAGCACACACCTCAGCACTTGCAGGGCTGAGGCAGGAGCATCACTGTGAGTTCAAGGCCAGCCTGCGCTGTAGAGGGAGACCTGGTCTCAAAAAAACCAAAATAAAAGAACAAACAAACAGAGTAAACTTTGGGACGCAATGATGGGAGGAACGGCAAGGCACCTTTTGGAAGCTGACAAGCTGTCTGAGGATACTAACAAGGCTGATATGTGATTGCCAAGGGAAGGGTTCCTTGTTTAATTCAGTTTGATTCTCCAGGCGTTGAACTCTTTAATGCAATAGGGGAGTGATAGAATTCGACTTGCATTCTGAATCATTCTGGCTACCAAGGATACAGAATGCAGGAAAGTCTGTAAATTGACAGGTGGCTCTGACTCAGAGCTTATAGTTTGAAAAAGAGGCAAATCAGCATCTCTAAAGCACATGCTTGGGCAGGGCATGGTGGCAGAATCCTGAAATCCCAGCTGCTCAGGAGGCTGAGGCAATTTGGTAACACTCTGTCTCAAAATAAAAAAGGGCTGGGGGTATACAGACAGAGAACCCCAGGGCTCAGTCCCCCCCCACCACCACAACAACAAACCCTGGAAGTGTTCACTTTGATAGGAAATATGCTAAGTACTTGATAGACCTACCTTATAGGGTAGCTTTTCACTGTGTAGTGCAGACTGGCCTTTGGCTCCAGTTCCTCCTGCGCTGGCCTTCCAAGTGCTGGGATCAAAGGCAGGCACCACTCCCATGTTTGCTTTTGCTGTGATCCTGAGAATTAAACCCAGAGCCTCATGCCTGCTAGGTACCTACTCTAGTGCTGAGCTACATGCTCCACGTTTAAATTTTTGTTTATTTTTTAAACATCTTTTATTTATTTATTTATTTATTTATTTATTCAGTACAGTGTCTCGAAATGCAGCTCAGACTCGTAGTGATCTTGTTTCAGCCTCCCCAATGCTGGGATTACAGGTATGAGCCACCATGCCCAGTCTCAGTGGCTGGCTGGGAGTGCCTAGGGTGCCAGATCCCACATGGCATGTGGTACCAGGGATCAAACCTAGGTCTTTGCATTTGCCAGGCAGGCCTTAGGCTACCGAGCTATCTCCCCAACCCTGTTGGTTAATATTTTTGAGTCAGGGTGTCAATATGTAGCCTAGTTTGACCTTGAACTTGTGATACTCTTGCCTCAGTTTCCCAAGTGCTGGGATCACAGATGTGCAACACTATACCAGTGGGGATTATAGGTGTGCAATACTATGCCAACACTACTCCCATAAACCCTTTTGGACTTATAACAGAGCATGTTGTACAGCATGTTAATTTCTTTTTTTGTCTTTTTGAAACAGGGTCTCATAATAAGTGTTTGTTGTTGCGGTGGCGGTGGTGCTACTGCTGCTGGGGACTGAGCCCTGGGGTTCTCTGTCTGTATACCCCCAGCCCTTTTTTATTTTGAGACAGAGTGTTGCCAAATTGCCTCAGCCTCCTGAGCAGCTGGGATTTCAGGATTCTGCCACCGTGCCCTGTCCAAGCATGTG